>LBNU01001372.1:198738-221672 GCA_014162995.1 Artemisia annua
TATATATATATATATATATATATATATATATATATATATATATATATATATATATATATATATATATATATATATATATATATATATATATATATAACCCTTCCATCCTCTGAACTGCTCCGGTAAAAAACGACATAAAGATGGTCCATGTGAAGGAAGGGGAGGTGTTGGGTGTGTGACGATGGTGTTGGGTTACCATCAACGCACACAGGCACACCTGCAATTCAGATGCGATGTTTGTTGTTTTTGCTTGCCGCTTATGCTTGATTCATGTTCGGTTGAAGTTATCAAAACACAAGAACAAGGGTTTCAATTTTGGGCTTTTTTTTTCCGCCGGATTTCAATAAAAAAGGAAGAGTTAGGGTTTCAATTGGGGGAAATAAAAAAAAAAAGTATGTATTGAAAGATTGAAACTTTTAATATAGATAAATTTGTGAAAGTTTACATCTTTTGGAAGTGGGGTTTGTTTAATTTGTATGTTGTTATGAATTTTAAATAAGACTAAATATTTGATATAAATTTGTTGTATTTTGCAGCTTTTAAAATTATTCAGAACAAGAAATTGTTGCCAGCAGTTATTCATTCTTTGGGTTCTCAGGTTCTCAGTAAAAAAAAGTCAAGCTCGCTAAAATACCCAAATATTAGCCGACCCATTTTGACATTTATGATACCTTTTCTTTGTAGGATATGAGGGTGAATCGAAAACTAAAGTGATTGATACGAGTTCAAGTGTTTCGGAAGATGATCTTGAGGTCACAAATTCCTATACAATAAAGTTATTTCCCATAATGTGCATATACGAAACAACTTTATTGTTTCGTATATGCACATTTATACAGTCATTTATGCACATTATGGACAAATTCCTAAGTTCTGAACCAAATCAATAGCTTCTACCCATTTCCGATCAATGTCTATTAGAGTAGTACAGTGTATTATTAGCATTTATGGTGATGTTTGTTATGGTGAAACTCACGTAAAATTAAGTCCACCCACATCGACATGTCTTGGTGGTCTTGACTTATTAGGGGTCCAACATTTGTTCTGTTTATTTCATTTTATTGCGCTCTTTGTGGCTTGAAATTTTTGCACCGTTGGGTTTGGTTTTGGAACATTGTACGTTAATTTTATGTACATTTTGTCATTGTAATGGTAATTGTTTGATGATTTTTTTTGTCGTTGTCATTAGCAGGGGTTGCAAACCTATCAGACAATCAACCAATCATGGAACAGGTGATTCGCAGTTTGAGGAGATACTAAAGAAGTTGTGTTTTGTCACTGCTCAAAGTGCAGGTATGCGGAGTACACTTGATTAACTTCTAATGCAGTTAGTCTTATTATTAGCCCATAAAGGTATACGTTTATATTTTATAATAAGCAAATACTATTGCAAACTGTAATGGAGTCACTACTCACCCTTCCTATCGCGTCTAATTTTTTCAAATTCAAATTGCTTCAGCCTTCAGGTATTGTTTCTCCACCACACTATTTACTAATTCTTGGACATTTGGTTTGCTCTGTTAAGAAATTTGAATTGCCTACGTACATCAAAGTTGTTAAACTGAAGAATCTTAATATGCGTTGTAATGGTTTAAAATTGTGGAGGAAGTTAAAATGCATGTCTTTCCTGCTCTTGCGATGTGTAAATAGTTTTGGTTCAGAAAGTTTACTGTATAAATGACTGGTACAGGGTTCCTAATTTGGACAGTTCAGCTCGGGAATGGGTAGAAGCTATTCATTTCCTTCTAAGGAAGGTAACGTCGGTTACGGAATTGAATATCGTCAAGTAATGCTTTTAATCACATATACACTGTGATCTTAATGCCCACTTAGGAATTTATTTGACGAGCCTGCTACGCCTAAACCTGAGTGCAAGTACCGCCCAGATAGTGGCCTTTCCGCAATCACAGAACTTGACCCAGGTGTTATAACAGGTAAACACTTAAAATCATTTCTCAGTCCGGGATTTATGTTGCAATACATATATGTGTTTACATATCTATATACATATGCATATGTATATGTAATGTGTGGGAGCCACTGGATACTCGATTATACATATCCTTGCTTCCCTGAAAGTGAATTCTTGATTGTCAGGTCCTCTTTCATCAGTGTGGAAAGAATGGGTTAAATCGTGCATTGAATTTGGGATCGGGGCAAATGCTATTCTAGCCGTTCCGTATGACTGGAGACTGTTTCCATCAAAGCTTGAGGAGCGAGATCTGTATTTTCACAAGCTAAAGTATGTATATATGTTTAGCATACATTTATTTGTTTATTTGAAGTTCTATCTTCTGTTCTTTTCTGCATGACATCGTATATAACTACTTTTTTGCACACCTTTCTATTAAAAGATTCATAGACGTACTTTTATAAGAAAAATTGAAAATGGATTAGCACATTCTTCATTATTTTCATGTCTGCAGTTGTCTTTGTTCATTGCAGACTTACCTTTGAGACAGCTCTGAAACTGCGTGGTGGTCCGTCCATAGTATTTGCCCACTCACTGGGCAACAATGTTTTTCGGTACTTGATGAAGCGAAAAGTGTACTGCTTTTAGGGGGTCTTTTAAGCCCTAATCCGTAATTATTTGATCAAATATTGCCCTAAATCGTTCCTTTTGTCATTTTAGGTACTTTGAAGAGGAATTCTGGAAAAGGAAGCATTTTGGACGTTTTTGGAGCATAAAAGTGAAGAAAACGACAAAGTCTNGCCCACTTCCTTCTCATAAAATAACCCACCCCGTTTTTTATTACTCCCTCCTCCACATTTTTAATACTCCCTCCCACACCCAGTCAAACATTTGACCATCTCCTACCTCTCACACCCACGTGAAAAGATAACCCAGTACATCAACCTCCATTCCTCCACCTCATTTTCACACAACCTTGTTCCCCCAACTCCAACTAGCATCCAAACTTCATTAATTGCCCAGAAATTTCTCCAAGCAACTCCAACTGCTTTTTGGACTTTTTGGCGCCAAAGTGATTTCAAAGGTCAAGATTGTTTGGCAGTGATCCTAGGGCTCAGAATGGATGTGGGATATATTCAGAAGGTCAAGAGAAACCCTAGAGGTTCAGTATAAAAAGAAAAAGATGGAGAGAAGCATAGGGGTAGTTTTAACTTAGTTTATTTTATGTCGTTTTTATAAATTTTACTTTTCCAGTGTAATTTTCAGTTCACAAGCAATGTTCTAAGTGTTCTAGTTGTATTTTGAACTCATTTTCAGTAATCAATTTCAGTTTTTATTTTGAATTCAGTTTATGCTTGACTTTGCTCAAAATCTAAATTTAGAGTTAATAATGGTATTAGTTTTTGTTATGGACTGTTAAGATAATATAAGCTCCTTGTATAGCTTCTAAAAGCTATTAGAAACATTTAAAATAAGTTGTACTTAGAAAAATATAAATTCAAAGAAAATCAAGAAAATTCACAAAGAAATAAAAATCTGTGTGGAAGAAGAAGAAAGCAATGGAGCATGTTTGTTTGTGGATGGAATCTGGTTTAGAGCTTCTTGGGAAGCATTAGGGGTGTTTTGAATCAGTGGTTCCATGTTTCTCAGTCTAACTCATTTGTAAGCATTCTCATCAAAATTAGCAACTTACTGTTCCATGCTTATCATGTGCTTATTCCTAGTTGTATTTGCTTATCTAGTATAGAATGGTGTTTAGATAGATTACAATATCCTAGTTGTTCTTTGGATTTGCTAGTTGGACATTTTCCCTTTAACTGTCAAGAAAATCACTCAACATGAATTCATGAGTTTAGCTGATATGGTTGATGTTTTCACACTCAAACAAGTCTAAATCATCATTATATAATCTGAAAAGTCAGTTTCATGGGTTAAAGGTTCACTTTGCTTTGTAAATCAAAAATTTGCTTATTTAAAGGAGTGTTTGGATCAGTAAAGTTCACTGATCACCAAGGTGTTATAGTTGTTACTTTTGGTCATTACATGTTGCATTAGGTCATAATAGGTTAATAAGGTCATAAAACTCAGAGCTTGTTTGGAGAAAAGTCAAAATTCATTTCAAATCTTTTGTTCTTGATCACTGTTAGGATTTTAGTTGCATAATCAAATCTAGTGGTTACATAAGTTGTTAGGTTAGCTTCATTCAGTCTCATTTCATCTTAGTTTACCATTTTCAGTAAGCTAGAACAAATCAAAACTCACCAAAGTCAAATTTCAAGTTAAATCAAAAAGGTCAAATTGGAACCCTGCAATTTTTGAATTAAATCTAGAATTAGCTGTAGAGTTCACTATTTGGATTCATGATTTGAGCTTTTGAGAATATGTTGTTTGGTTGGTGTCCTTGAACTGTGAATTTTGGTGATTTTTGTTAAGCCCTCTATACTGCTTATTTGGGCTTAGACTTAAGTCCTTTTTCTGAAAAGGTGCCCTGTGCACAGGGTGGCCACTTTTGATTTCTTGATTCACAAATTGATTCATCAGTTGTTTTAAGTGTGGTGTTGTTGNGCACTGAGTCATCAGTGTAGGCATCCTTTTTCTAAGCTTAATCAAAAGCTTATTTTTAAGCTTTAGCTTGAGAAACTTGGGTTGTTTGAAAGCCAAGCAAGCCATTTCAAAGTTCAAACTCATTTAAAGCTTTTTCAAGCTTTCCTTTTAGGGCTGCTTACCCCATTCAGTTTGTTCATTTTCTGCATAGCTCTGCACATCAGTGTGAGATAGTCACTTCACAAGCTTGTTGTGAGCTTCTCAGTTGGACTTTTTGTGTGACACTTGTTTCTACAAGCTCACCACCAAGCCAGCTTGTCATTTCATCTGTTGTTTGAGGTTTTAGCCTTGTGGACCCCACTGGTTTTCACCTCCCAAGTTTGTCCCATTTTCTGTCACAGAATCTTAGAACCATAGTGCTTATTTTGTAGTTTAAGCTTATTCAGTGAGCTTACTTGTGTAATATTGGCTTTTTAGAGTTCAAGTAACTTATTTGCATCTGATTTGATCATAGTGGACCCCCCTTGAGCTTATTTGAGCTTATTTTCATCTTTGGTCAACACTTGGTCATCTGTTTTAGCTTATAAGCTCTTTTTGAGCTTATTGAGTTTTTCCAGAAAAGTTCCCTTCACAAAAGTTTCATCATTTTGGTTGTTTAGTAGGGTTGTAAAAAGAAAATCACAAAAATCATCCTTTTTAATTTTAAGTTATAGTTTCTATTTAATTTAATTTAATTTTAATTTTCTTTTTACATTTTTTTTAAATACTAATATAATTTTATATTTTTATTAAATTTCAGTATTAAAATATTTTTGGATTTTATAATTTCTACTGTATCTAGTATTTATTTTAATTTAACTCTAGTTTTTAGGTAATTAGTATTATTAAATATAGTATTATAGTTTAATTAATTAAGTGTAAAAAATAATGTTATTTTTCTTAAAATTTCTTTATATTTTAGGATCATATAACAATGTTTTTCATCACTTAAGTGTTTTAGATTTTTATTTTCCACTTTTATTTTCTAACGGGTAGCGTTTATTAACGTATAGTATCTTTAGATTGTTAAAAAACGTTACGTATTTTCAGTGATCAGATTGTAGTGTTTGTTTTAAATTCTCATTGTAATCCGTAGTTTAATTCAAATCACAATTCATTCCCCATTCCGTTTCATAAACACTTGATCTCATTCGTTTTTCGACACAATTCATACCTCACTGGGATTTAAACGACCCGGGAATATTTCTATACTCTCCTTGGTGCATTGAGCTCTTAGATTGTTGACTTTAGTTGACCAATTCCTTGGTTGACTTTTGTTGACCGTTTCAGACCCAATCAACCAACACATCTTTTAAAATCAAATTATTACCAAATTTAAAACTTCCAATATGTTTAACTTGAGCAACAGTCCCATTTGGATGTGCAACAGTAAGATTTAAATTTGAAACATCCATAATATCAAAAAGATGAGTGGTACAGAATGTGATATGTTGACTAGCTCCTGAGTCAATTATCCATCCAATATAAGTACTATAGGTACTTATATTGGAATTGAAATTAAAAAATCTACAAGTAAAGAAATCAATCACACAACTAGAAGCAACAAAAATACCTGCAACACTAGCATGAGCCTTGCTAGTATCACCTGTACCACTAAGTAAACACATTAACCTCTGATATTGATCACTGGTAAGAGTATGAGTGGTAATCTTACTAGTGTCACTCTTATTATCAAACACATTATTAGCATTACTTTAAGTCATATTGCCTTTTTTAACAAAACCAGGTGGATATCCCACCAATTCATAACATCTATCAATAGTATGACCAGTCATATTACAATGCTTACAAACAAAATTAGACACTCTGCCAAACTTTTTATTATTATTATTTCCATTGTTTCTATTAGTGTTCCAATTATTGTTTTGAGCATTACCAATGTTTAGCCTAGCTGCAAAAGCAGCAGACCCAGATTTAACAGATTTAGAGGTCACATGACTATTCCTGTGAGAATCATCTCTAGACAAAGTAGCAAAAGCAGATTTAACATCTGGTAGAGGCTCAATAGTAAGAATAAGACTTCTCACTGCACTGAAACTATCATCAAGTCCCATAAGAAATTGCATTAGCCTAAGAAGGTCTGAATGCTTTTTCAATGTAGGAGCAGTGTCACAAACACAAGAGAGCAAATCAACAAGTGAGTCAAATTGCCTCCATAATGCATTAAACTCATGATAGTATTCAGATAGACTCATACCAGATTGAGTTAAAGTATATATCTTATGATGCAAGTTATAAATCACAGAACCATCTTGTTTATTATATGTCTCATTTAATTCATCCCAAACAGATTTAGCATTCACAGAAAACACTTGACCTTTATAAAGGTCTTGTGAAATACAACCAAGAATCCAAGACAACACAACAGAGTTACACCTATCCCATTGTGTCTGATAAAGAACATCAGTGGGATCTCTAATACACTTTCCATAAAACCAAGTTTATTCCTAGTGTGTAGAGCCAACTGCACAGCAGCAGACCAGACCTTATAGTTCTCAGTGCCTTCAAGTTTGAAGGTAATCAACTGAGCACCAATGTCTTGAGGGTGTAAATATAAAGGGTCATATATATCCAATTTTAACTCACTACTACCACCAGCATCACCTTGTTTATTTTTATCCTTATCATCATCACCAGCCATTTTAAACAGTCAAAACCAAACACAGCAAGCACAATAAAAAACAGACAAGAATAAAAACAAACAAACCAACACAGAGAAGCAAACACCAACACCTTATATCTCCTCAACCACAAATAATCCCAATCAAATTCAACTTCACAATCCCTTGAACTAAACTTCACCACATGCAATCCTAAAAAACCTAGAAAAATCAACCTAAAGAGGGCGTGAGAGGTATTACAGTGCACGCAAGCTTCCAAAAAATACCAAGGATCAAGAAGATCCACAAAGAACCAATATCACAGCGGAATAACACCTGAAACAAGAAAACTCAAGATTAGAAAACAGGCTATCTTTAAACAGATCAAACAAACTTTACGAAACCCTAAAATTTTTAGGGTTTTGATTTTAATTTCAAGAATCTTGAAATTAAAATCAAGAAAGTTGAATTGATCAACACAAAAAATCAAAGAATAACCTGAATTAGGGTTTGATACAGTAAACCCTAATTTTATCAAATTTGATCAAAAGATCAAATTAACACTTCCCGAGAGTCAATAATACCACAAGAACACTAGATCTTGAAGTAATTAACCCAAGAACAACCGGGATCAAAAAACCCCCAAAAATTGAAAAACCCTAATTTTTAGGAAAATTCAATTAACAATCAGATCTTCAAGATCTGACACCAAGAACACTAAAAACACCCTCAAACAATCAAGATCTACACATATAGATCAAAACCCCTAAATTTTAGAGAAACCCTAATTTTTCAAAAACTTTTAAAAAAAACGTTTAATCGGCTTTGGTATAGAGCAAACGTTTAATCGGCTTTGGTATAGAGCAACCTGGATCTGATACCATGTAGCAATTTATAAACCAAAACCAAGAACTCAACAATTCAGTTAGAATGAACCCAGCCAACCTCCCCTTGGCTCACTCTTTTATTAATAACAATGGCTATAGAATAGCACTAAGTTTTACAATACAGAAAAAGAGAATGAAAGTATACACAAAACTAGGGTTTCTCTTCAACTTAGAGAACGAGAGAGAAGAGATACAAAACACACAGATAGAATGAGATAATGCTATAACTTGGGCTTATATAGCTCTGACTAACAATGTTACACTTTAGGTCCTTCTTGTCTTCATACTTGCACACTTCATCCTTTAAGTTATAACACGGGCACACTTCTGGAACAAACTATAGTAAAATTACATTGAGACCCATGTGTTTGAAGCTGAAGCTTATCTTTCTAACAATATGACCTCTAATAACAACGTAACGAGATATTATAGTGTTTATCGTCGGGGTCGCATGATTTGCCACCTTAACAATGCACAGATATTGCAACTATACATATGAGAGACAAAAGATACGGTGTAACTGTTGTCTTAGAAGTAACTAAACTAATCTGTCCTTTCACTATCCAACCCCTCATCTATATCATGGCATACTTATATAGTTTATGTGACAAGCTTCATAAAGCAAATGTTCAATTCATCTGTTTGATTTTTGTAGTGATTCCACATTTATGGCTTAAAACATACAACCATCAGTTACGTGTCAGCTGTTGATAAACGTCATCCATGTAAATGATGGTTTCCTAATCCATATCAGCTTATAAAGCATATAAGTTGTGGACTGCACCCAAACTTTTAAGATAAGGAAAAGCAATTACAAGCCTCCATTTTGAGAACTCTTCACAAATCAACGCCCCGACGCGCCCCCCCCCGCCAAAATTTTAAAACATATAACACTCTCCCTTTCAAACGAGCATAACAGTATTTTGTATCGGCACTGCACCACCACCGTCTTCTCAGTATTATGGAATGACCCACTTCCACATGAGCAAGAGAGCTTTCTTATATAAAAGTTCAAACCAATTACTAACTTTTGGTCTGCCTGCACAGAATATGACATGATCGATCCTTTAGTATCATTCTAGTAACTTGATATATATATGGGATTACCCACCTCCACATGAGTAAAAACGTTTTCTTAAAACTATTACTAACTTTAAGTCTGCATGCCTATGTAGAATATGACACGGTCCTCTAGTCTCTTTCTGTTTTGGAATAATGCTAGAAGAAACAGGGAAAAAGTGACAACTGAGACCCTTTTTAATCTTAATGTTACGGTTGCATTATAAAACAATGAAGATAGTTCCTTTAGTATACTCTAACATAGATTTCAGCAGAAACGTATACAACAATTATAAAATAATGAAGATAGTTCCGATTTCAGTTTTAAAAAAAATTTGAGCAGCAATTAACGTTCGTTAACAAAATCTTACCACCGTGGATATATACTCGTCCAGCTTGTTTAGATTTGTATCCATCACACTGAGGGCAATCTTAGTATTAACATCGGACCATAGGTCATCCCAAGTATTAACATCAGGCCATTGGTCCCTATAATTCTATAGTTTGTCAAAAGACAAATAGCCAACCTATAGATGTTTAAGTGAGAGAGATTCGCTAAACCATCCAATGATCAACTACTTGTATTTAATTTTAAAAGAGAGGGCGGGTCTTACACCACTAGCGGAAATAGATGCTTCCAGATTTGAGAAATAATCATTTAAAGTGATTAGCAAGGAAGCAAACAACTCCTCTAAAGATGGCGAAATGGTCTTGCCGAATTTATCAATCTCCATATAAAACTAAAGAGTAACAAAAGGAAATGTGAGTGGTACGGAAGTCAAATAAGTTGAAGTTGGATGAAAATTAACCAATAATAACCTGTGATAAAAAAACAGCCAAGGAGTGTCTTAAGTTATATAAGACAAGAGAAACGACGTTGTGGTGTGAGTGCCGTAATGACATCCGACAAACGTTGTTGTATAATGTCTTTACAGTACGTTAATCTGGATTTTGGTGCTGCTTCCGACATCTTCTCTTTCCTAAGGTTTTCTACTTTTGTTCTTCTTCCTCCGCAAAGTTATTAAAAAGGTTTTTCTTTTCCTTTTTTAAAATTGTGTCAGAGTGTATTTCTCTAGTAACACAAGGCAACAACGGGCTTATTGGGCTCACAAGTGCTTTAAACTTTTAAAATAAGCTCTATCTTAGAGTGGGCTGCATGGTCACCTAGTTAAAACCCATTTTCACCTTACACGTCAGCATCACATCACATTTCTCTCTCCTCTCACCTTCACCTTTCACTAAAATACCCACTTTATACAAACTAGACGAGTACCCGTGCATACAACGGGATTTTATAGTGGCAGATAGTTTTAGTGATAAAAAAAGTTTGTGGGTTATAAACGAAAAATAATAAAAGTTTGATGATTTGTAGATTAAACATAATGTTTTGAAACCCAGTTCGACCCGGGTGGTTCAACCGGTTGAACCGTTCCGGTCGAAAAACAGATCAATTTAAACTGGGTCAACCCGACGGGTTGGGTCGAAAAATGGGTCAAATTAAACCGGGTCAACCCGCCGGGTTTGAAGCGTCCCGGGTCACCCCGGTTTTCGATGTGTATTTTCATTTTTCACTTTGACCATTTTTGTTTTGTAAATAGTATAAATACACCCTACTAAATACGCCACGCACACTCACAAACAAAATGAAAAACTAGAAAACAAAAGAGAAGGACCCAAATCACACCAATGGTAACTTGGTGACAAGTTTGCAAAATGAACATTGTTAGAACCACAAAGAGTCCACAAAATAAAATCCACAAAAAAGACTTGTTATATTTTGGTCGGTTACTTTTGAAATATTTTCTCTCTCTTCTTTTTGGTACAACCAATCACACATGGACAAGTACTTTAGTAGTGGATGTTGTTACTATTTTTAATTAAGTGTATTTTAGTAANGTTGTGGTGTGAGTGCCGTAATGACATCCGACAAACGTTGTTGTATAATGTCTTTACAGTACGTTAATCTGGATTTTGGTGCTGCTTCCGACATCTTCTCTTTCCTAAGGTTTTCTACTTTTGTTCTTCTTCCTCCGCAAAGTTATTAAAAAGGTTTTTCTTTTCCTTTTTTAAAATTGTGTCAGAGTGTATTTCTCTAGTAACACAAGGCAACAACGGGCTTATTGGGCTCACAAGTGCTTTAAACTTTTAAAATAAGCTCTATCTTAGAGTGGGCTGCATGGTCACCTAGTTAAAACCCATTTTCACCTTACACGTCAGCATCACATCACATTTCTCTCTCCTCTCACCTTCACCTTTCACTAAAATACCCACTTTATACAAACTAGACGAGTACCCGTGCATACAACGGGATTTTATAGTGGCAGATAGTTTTAGTGATAAAAAAAGTTTGTGGGTTATAAACGAAAAATAATAAAAGTTTGATGATTTGTAGATTAAACATAATGTTTTGAAACCCAGTTCGACCCGGGTGGTTCAACCGGTTGAACCGTTCCGGTCGAAAAACAGATCAATTTAAACTGGGTCAACCCGACGGGTTGGGTCGAAAAATGGGTCAAATTAAACCGGGTCAACCCGCCGGGTTTGAAGCGTCCCGGGTCACCCCGGTTTTCGATGTGTATTTTCATTTTTCACTTTGACCATTTTTGTTTTGTAAATAGTATAAATACACCCTACTAAATACGCCACGCACACTCACAAACAAAATGAAAAACTAGAAAACAAAAGAGAAGGACCCAAATCACACCAATGGTAACTTGGTGACAAGTTTGCAAAATGAACATTGTTAGAACCACAAAGAGTCCACAAAATAAAATCCACAAAAAAGACTTGTTATATTTTGGTCGGTTACTTTTGAAATATTTTCTCTCTCTTCTTTTTGGTACAACCAATCACACATGGACAAGTACTTTAGTAGTGGATGTTGTTACTATTTTTAATTAAGTGTATTTTAGTAATTGATTTTTTTTTTTTTTAGGTTTTCAAGATTAATGATTAATAAAAAATTAAAAATATTGTAAATGCTTTATAGATAGTATAGATTTAGGGTATGTTTGTTAGTTGTGAGCAGCAGCCACAGCTCACCACTCACCGCTTCCTAAACAAGCATTGGAAAATTAGATTTTCTAAAATTTAGCAAAGCTCACCGCTCTTTTGTCAAACGACCACTAAAATCCAAAATGTTCATTGCTCACCGTTCATCGTCCCCAAAAGCTCCACAGCGCTCCGCGCAAAACATACCGTCAAGGCACGACCAAAATCACGCCCCTTTTCACGATTTGGATATTTTATCTAAAAGAGAAATTATTTGAAACATTTTGATTTGCACATGTTTGGATACAAGTATAATAAGCAACATGTAACAAAGGCACCACGTTTAGATACAAGTATAAGTGAAGATCAAATAAGTTGAGCTAGAATATAGTTTTAAATATGGAACACAAGCTTGGCGACCACCTACGTTATAATCAAACCTTTCGAAAACTAAGGGCCCGTTTGGTTTGTAGATAGGTTTATGATTAGAATTTGGATTTGATTTGAATTTGGTTTAGGATTTAAATTTGAATTTGAATTTGATGTAGAAGAGAGAAAATATATTATAAAACTAATAAATTATTGTTTTGTAAAGATTTGAAATGAAATATATTATTTTTTAAAAAGACATGGAGAGAGATAGACACATAAAAAAAACTTGGTCCCATAATTTTCCTTTGAGCATCTACATTGCATCAATTACTTGATGTATTTAATGTTTTGTTCTACAATTAATGCATAAGTCATTTAATGTTAATAGCTTGTTTTTTTTTTGTAGAATCGTAGAAGGGGTGAATACCGCCTTTTCGGCTTCTTCAAATTTATTGATTTCAAGCCTCAAAAATCACCGAGTGGTTTTACAAAAATAATCACAACCAAAGTATATAAAGCATGTAAAGAGAGCCACGATATATATTGGTTCGGGATGGGGGTTTATACCATCCGTATGTCCAGTGGTGAATCCACGAAACGATACTATTCACTGAGTATAATCCTTTCATTGGACTACAAATTGTTATAACTTCACTCCACCGATATGCACTAAGATCAGCGCTCACAAAGAAGAGCTACTCCCAACGGTATTCCGCCTTCGTAAACTACCTAAAAGAATCTAGTCTTGGTCACCAAGACACAAGAATTCCCTTACAACCAAATCGAATGAATAAGTGTTTGATTGTTTAATCTAGTCCTAACCTAACCTAAAGACTCGATTCTAATAGAAAGTGTATAGATAAGAAGACCCTCGACACAATCACAATAGCGGATTAAGTTCTTGTGATTCTTCCCTTGCAAGAGATGTGTTCTTTCAAACATGATACGTGAAAGATTACGAACACAAGATAGAATTAGAGGATTGAGAGAAGAGAAATTAGAGAGAGAGAATGAATGGCAAAGGGTGAAGAATACAAGAGCTAAGGGTGGGTATTTATAGGCCAAAATCCCAAGTTCGGAAAATATTACCGAGGCTGGTGTGCTGGCTGGCGTGTCGGAGCACCAGCAGCGCGCCTGAATCCATGTAGTATTTTCTTTGGGATTTTGGTCTTTTAAATACTCAACCTTTCTAAATCCCCAATTTTACTTCACACATTAAACCTTTCCATTATTCATCCTCAAGGTCAACCAACTCAAATAGCTATTTGATAAAATCATTTTGTGAAGTGTTTAAGTAAAACCAATTATCAAATAGAGAGAAAGTGTTGTTCCAATAATATCACGTCTACTTTATATAATCTAAGAGAGATAAAGTGGGTGTGAACACTTTAGAGAAGAGAGAGGAACGAGAAAAAACATAGAAAGTCTCGCATTGATAGACAGAAGAACACACAACCAGAGAGAAAACTCTAGGTGTTTTGAATAAACCTTATAAATGTAACACGCAATTCTTCTATTTGTCAATTCAATCCAAAGAAGGTTTTTATTGCCCACTTGTTGAGGCAGGATTAAATCAATATTGTGTAGCACAAGGTTTTTTATTAATTAATTAAAAAATATATATTGTGACAAGATATAATTTATAAAATCACAAGGGGCAAAATGAAAATTTTGAAGCAACAATATTATTTATATAAATCAAGTGGCCGAAAGTATAGAAATATTGCACGTATATAATGCAATTTATATTGATAAGAATGGCCAAAAGTATTTATTAGGCTGATGTAAGCGGTATGTGAGTGGCCCAACAACCTAAAGGTTGTGGGTTAAGTCTCATTGGAGACATATGAGATTGAATTTTTGAGATAGGTGGTGTAGGTTGTAAAAATTTGCCGTTCCAAAAAAAGGGGGGCAAAAGTGGAATTTTTGAGACAAAATTGTAAAATCATGTTTGCTATTTGATCCAATTGCCAAAAGTAAATACTTATTTGCGAGTCAAAAATGAAATTTATTAACAAAAGAACGGCCAAAGTAGAATTAATTTAAAGTAAAGATGCAAAAGTAAGAAAAGTGAAGTAAATAATTACTTTCTGTTTGCTAATCGATATAACGGATGCTTACTCAGCAAAGAGTAAAATTATATTTTCTTGGTTGCCTTTTTGCGGGATTGATGGTCCACTAAAAGACAAGATTATATATGTGAAAAAGGGTATAGATACTAACCTCATGAGTCTCAGTGGCAAACTCAAAGTTGGGCCCTTCAACAATTGCATCAACCGGGCATGCTTCTTGGCAAAATCCACAGTAGATACACTTTGTCATATCAATATCATACCTGTAAGACACAATCAATCAGAGAGAGAGAAGAGATGAGATGAGGAAAGGACATGAGAAAGACTAGCAAACAATAATTTCACCTCGTGGTTCTACGGCTCCCATCTTCACGTTCCTCAGCCTCAATAGTGATAGCTTGAGCTGGGCATATCTAATATACAACAATTACTTAATAAGATAATGCCAACAACTAACAAAGATTACATGCAAATTACGCATAAAGGTTATTGAAAAACACGAGTTTAAGTAAAAAGATACTATAAATATCATGTGTTAACATGAACATGACTCAGAATACATAAATGCACAACTACATTGAAAATAGTGAAGGAACATTATTCAGGACTACTATCAGTACAGTTATTATGGACTATAGAACCATGGAATGAAACTAAAACCAGTGAGCTTTTATTACTAATTTGCTCGGTGTGATTAAATTATCATGTGTAGTAATTAACACATTACATAGAATAGAACATGTCAACAAACTCATTCAAAATCAGCAAACTAGAATATTGAAAGAAAGCAAATACTATTAAGTCTAGCAAACTATATGCCAACAGAATGACGCTCAAATCAGCAAAGGCCTTGACAAAACTGGTGATTGCTAACTAAATTCATATAGGTTGAACAAGACAAAGTTTGTTGCATATGATGAACGTAAGAAGATAAACAGATAATATTGGACTAGAGATAACAAGACGGCTGTGTAAGGCAGGTGGGGCAACAGTTAAAACGGGTAACTTCTTCGTACGTGCTAGGTAGGGGTGGAAATGAGCCGAGCCGCTCGTGAAAAGCTCGGGATCGGATCGGTAAAAAGCTCAAACGAGTCGAGCCTAAACGAGCTCGAGCCTAAGTTGCAGTTTATTTGGCCATGAAAAGTTAAAGCTTGGCTCGAGCCCGAGCTTTGCATACAAAGCTCGTTTGGGCTCGCAAGCCTAAACGACATTATGATATTTTAAGTATCAAACATATATATATGAGCCGAGCTTGAACTTATTAACCAGCTCAATAAAGATATATTACGAGCCGAGCTCGAGCTTGAGACAAGCTTTAACTTTTCATGGCCAAATCGTATAAACGAGCCGAGCTCGAGTCGAGCCCGAGCCTATATAACTTACCACGAGCCGAACTCGAGCTTAAAATTTAAGGCTCGAAACGAGCCGAGCTCGAGCTCGAGCTTGAGCCTTTCAAAACTTAAACGAGCCGAGCTCGAGCTCTTGCAGGCTCGGGCTCGGCTCGGCTTGTTTCCAGCCCTAGGTTGAACATGTGTTAACCTGGGTTGAGTACAAATTAACAAGGGATCAAAAGGATAAATAAGTCTAAATTAGCCATTCAAGATTCGGGTTTAACAGGTTGAACATGTATTAACCTGGTTAGTCTGTATCTTTAAGGGTATAATCTTTTAATAAAGTTTCATGGGGTATTATTCCCTTTACCCAAAAAATTTATTGGCTAGTCAACCAAACCTAGGGCCTTGGTGTATATTAGCTTAAAACTTACCAAGTTGTAAACATGTAAAAAACTTCTGACTTTCGGTGCGTTTAACCTCTATCTTTTATGGCTACTTAAGACATATCAATTTCGACCCGTAACTAAATATATCGAAATAACCCGTTACAATATGAAAGGGTTGAAACTTCCACCTTTATGTCAAAGCTAAAGATCTCACATCAATTACAAACATTTTATTCCCGCACTCACTATCCATTACCTAATGTGATAATACTTGATTCAAAATTGTTCTTAGATGTGCTTAAACCACATGCCTGACCTTTTATAAAAATAAAGTGGACCACCTATCACTTCTATGAATAGGTGAACCTTTTGTAAAGCTTGATAAATGAGCATACACGCTTGTCAAAGTGAAATATAAATAAGTGTAAATAAGCAAGTTCCATATTTTTTCCAAAAGATCTAATAATGAAAGTAAACCTTACAGCTTCACAAAGTTTACAGGCAATACAACGCTCCTCTCCGGTTGGATAACGACGGAGAGCATGTTCTCCTCGAAAACGAGGGCTCAAAGGACCCTTCTCAAATGGATAATTGATCTGCATATGAATCGAATTTGAAGCAGATTTAAGTGATTAATATTTAGATAATAACCAAGAGATGACACTAGAGTAATTAATGTCAACACTTACAGTAACTTTTGGCTCAAAGAAATATTTGAGCGTTAGTGACAAACCTCGAACCAGTTCAGTCAGAAATAGTGTATTAATGCTCCGCTCAAACACTGAACATGTAAAAAAAAACAATTATGAACTATAAAAATAACATGATAAAAAGCGATAGAAGTGGCAAAAGAATTTCAGTGCAAGTACCAGAGCTCCAGTCTTTTGAAATCTCCCTTGCAAGCTGCTCACGTTCTGCATCATCTGTAATTGGGCAAGGCAGGAGTCAAAATTCATTCAAACAGTTTATTTGAGATGTTGGTGCTAGATCTCATGTGTAGCAAGATGAGCATGTCTAACATCTCTGTTCCAACTTTATGAAAACTGTAAAAAATAATTATTAGATTTATTTAAGTTTCTGGCATATCTAGTTCTTGGTTTATTCTAGTTACCTTCATAGTATCCTTAGATTGGGGCATTTACATATTTTCCCCGAATAATGCTTTAATAGCATAACTTTTGTTTTGAGGAAATCCGTAATTATTCAAGTTCCATTGGGTATATATGTTATCCCCCCCCCCCTTCCCTTTTAAATTTTCCTTGATTCTAATTACAATATGTCATTTCAGCAAGATGCAGTTTTGTATGTCGATAACAATCCCAGACACAAAATACAAGACTTGGAGAAAATACAAATTCAGCTATATATCTTGTGTCTCAAATGCCACGGAAGAGATTTTTCAAAAAGTATCTAGTTTGTTATGCAATGCGTTTAAAGAGTAGTGACATTAGACAGCAAGAATATAGAATACCAATTTAAACAGTGAACAGTTCATCCAAAAAATAATACACTGAAAGGATCAAATTAAAATTTAAAATTAGTCCCTGGTGGTACATTTAATCCGTATATGTATAATTATTGGACAGTTTCAGAATTACCAACAAACATGACTCGTGGATTAAGTAGAAAATGAAATCCTAAAAACAACATTACCATAGCAGCTACCATGCACATGATTTTATGACAGGCGACAGCAACAAGGAAAATCTAGTGACATCAACGTAGGCCTACGGTTAGTGCAACCATGCAAAGCAGTACCCCCAACATTTGCGACAGGGACACACTACGGGAGAAGACTTAGTGTACCCATATGGTTCTTACTAAACCCTACTCCTAGAGTTGAGGTATCGGAAATTGTCAGTGCGTTCTACCCCAATGATTGGGAACTTCATGCAGGCCTAGGTATGGTTAAGGACTTGAGGCATGCTGCAAGTTTCACGTGATGGCAAGAGTTTCAAACCCGGAGTTGATTTGGTCATCTCATTAGTGTAGGGTGAGCGCGAGTCAAACTTGGATCTGACTGGTCCCGAACTGTTAAAAAAACTCAGACCGACTGGTCCCGGGTCAGTTCAAACCGGTTTTGTAAAGGGAAAAAAAAAAAAAAAAAAAAAAACTTTCTCGGAGTTTGTTGCCTATATTTTCTGCTAGTCTATCCGACTAACAAACATACGAATTAAAAAATTCATAACAAGACAGCCATTCATACCATACCAACTAGAAGTTGTTTAAAGTTGAAATATGTATGCTACTGAAAGTTGTTAGGCATACAAGACACTTCACTCATTGTTATGATAACATACCAACCACAAGTTGGTTACATTAAATTGGACAATCACAATCAAATGGAGCATGTTGACAATGTTTAAAATATATCTTTCCAAACCCATTCTTGGTCAAGTTTCACATCTTTAAAACTAGGCACCAACCTGGGGGAACCAAAATCCAAAAGTTAAACCCACTTAGTTACTTCTTAAACATTTTGGTTTTAACATTTATTCTGCCAAGATCAACGAAACAAAATATCCAGAGCACTCAAGTGAATACACAGTAACCACTTTTAGTTCTGTAATTCTGATAGTTACTTACCCTTTTTAACACCAAACAATATACAAATCAATGTCATGATCATTTCATTAATACGAAGGCTTGAACATGAAGGCTATACCACCATTATCAAAACAAAAAGCTAGGAGCTAGAATATCCACTGACCTTAAAAACTACACAAACTAATAATAACGCTTCAAGTTCTTGTTACACAAATTAGTATGTTAGCAGATTGTGTAAATTCCCCAAAAGTAACACAACTTAAGACAAAGTATTATCACATAAAAGTAATACTCTACGTCACCAAGGACGTTTTTTGTTCAAGGGAAAGTCATATAGGGAGGCGAGGTATAAATTGCATTTATTGAATTATATCCATACCAATATTGACCCTAAACACAAGCCTTTTTTTTACCTTGTGCATCCTTATACATATGAATTTAAGCATTGTAAATATGATCCTTTAAGGTAGAAACTTAACAGAATAACACATACCTTTATCAGTGGAAAACGAATGCTTGGTTGCAAACGAGCGTTCGCCAGAAACTGTCCCGCGGAAATTAGGACCCTGCAACACTGGTCCCGCTACAGCCTAGAATTAAAAGTAAAAACACGTCGTCAAAACAGTGACTAGAAAAATTACCAATTTCTAGAAAAATAAAAATGAAGAACGAGGTTTATGTACAAATGCTTTCTCTATTTTCAAGTACAGGTAGTTAAATACTTAGATGGCGTTAAACTTCCGCAACTGCGTTTTCCCAGTGAATTACAAATCACCGAGGTGTACGAATGGGAATAAACCAAATGTTTCATGACGTTTTTTTTTTACAGCTCTTGCATTATAAAACCGATAATAGCTAAACCACAAACTCAATATGGATCAAGTCACATTCGACAAACACTATTCCGATTTGAGCATCCATAAATTTTACTATTCAAATTAGTTTTATAGTTAAGATACCGAGTTTTTATAATTTCACCCAAGCAAAATAGAGTAAGTTACAGTTTCAACAAAACTAATTCAAAAGCACATATACTAAGGCGGTGTTTGTTTAAGCATATTTTTGGGCTTATAAGCAAGTGTGGTTCCAGCTAATGTTTTATAAGCTCATCTTTTTTCCGGCTTATTTTGAAACTTATATAAGCCAGAAAGAACATGAGCTTATAAAACATAAGCAGAAACCACATAAGGCCAAAAAAATAAATAAGCTTAAAACAAACACCCCCTAAAATTAAACCTAGCGGACGGAATTAAATCAAGTCCAGGGATTTAATAGAAGTAATATAAAACAATTGAAGAAACATCATTTCAAAACCCTAGAAACCAAAATATACGGCGATTAGATCTATAAAAATATCGATCGGGCATACATAAGTAGTTAAAAATAGTCGTATAATCTGGGAAATGAATCTTACGAGTTGGCGGTTGCGAAGAAGAGCAGAGATTGACTTGCGAGCTAATATTGCTGCTGCCATTTTCTTTTCTTTCAACCTGATTTTGATGCTTTGTTTATGTTTTGTTATGTGAGCCGGCCTTGTTCTTCCACGTTTACCAACCCGGGTCGGTCTAGCCTCAAGCGGTGTGTTTAGGTATACACGTTTTATTTCATAACCAAACCCAACAAATTGTGTAAGGTGGTTGAACTCCGTCCGAGCATAATAGACTGCAGACCGGATCGAATTGGACCGACCGGATTGGATCGAACGTATTTCGGTCCATCATTTTTTTCATATTCGGTCGTCGATCTGGTCTGATCAGGTTCGGTCTTACGCAAAACTGATCATTATGCTTGTTGGACCGGACCAAACCAACGAACGGGAAGAGATTGGACCAGATCGGACAGTCCTGGACCAAACATTTCGGTATGATCCTCGATATAATATTTCGACCGAAATTGGTTTTCGGTCCGGTCTGATTTTCAGACTGTTCTCATCCCTGGATTACATTATCATCTTAAGTTTATTATTAACTAATAAAAAGTAATCATGGTTCTTGTGGTCTAGTGGTAAAGGCTTAAGTAGTTAAGCAAGCCAAAGTAAGAGTAGTACCGGTTTGGGTGACCGACCGGGAAGTCCTCACTTGGGAACCACAAGCTCTAATGATATCAGGCGAATCGGGAATAGGAGTGGGGTTATCCCCTAAGGAGAGGCTCGCGGTTGGTATCTCTGCCCGAGGATGCGACACTAACTCGAGCCAACAACTAACAAAAAAACCTAACCGCGTTCAAAAAAAAGAAAAAAAAAAAAGTAACAAATGAGTTTAGAGTTTTACTTTATATCAAACCAACGTGTATGATTCGTACTAACCGTGTGTTTTACCAGCTAAAATCTTTCTAGTTTATATACATAGAAAGAGAAAATACATTTGCTTAAAACTTAAAAAATTAGTAATATTGTTAGAATAAAATATCTCTACTTATAAAAACCAACACAATCTATTAGTAAACATTTAAATATTTAATTACAATTAAAATCACTAACTTTTTTCACTCTCACTTATTCAATATTCATATACACAAAAAAAAAATTGCACACACAAATTGACAATACGATAGATCGCCTCCGCTATTCGCGGATAATCGTCTAATGATAAATGGTGTTATATTTATTTTGCCGGTAGTCGTTCAATTTTAACCATAAATCCACTAACATATTGGCTTTATGTCTCGAATTCTATAAAGCCACAAACTTATATGGTACATCTAATCACGAAGCCTTAAGGCTAGGTATTAATGTGTTATGGTCATCAAACTTACCATCTTCACATCAACTCCATATCACCATTTAGCACACCATCAAACCCATCACCTTTTAGGTGCTATGGTCACCACCAAACTCATTTTTTAACAAATTTAATTAAAAACTAAATTAAACTTTCTTCATAATTAAGAACATTACATTAAAAATTAAAAACTTATAGTAAACTCTACGTGAAAGGTGTTCAACCAAATTGGCACGAAGGTTTTGATGTGCGCCTTTCGATTTGATTTGTTTGATAACTTGTAACGTTTGTTCATGAGTTCATGTGAGGTCGTCCTCACGATGTGCTTCCTCTGGATGCCAGTCGGGAGGTATCGTCTCCTTTTTGTGTTTTCGAATAATATTATGTAATATGATGCATGTATATATCATATTCCATATTTTATCAATAGACATCTGTCGTGTGGGATTGGCTAACATATCCCATCTTTTCTTGAGGGCACCAAGTGCTCGTTCCACATCTTTCCTTGTCATTTCATGCATTCGCTTTTACCATACTCGTTTGTGGTCATCGTCGGTGGGATGTGAAATCGATTTAACAAGTTTCACCCATTATGGATATATCTTGTCAACAAGATAATATCCCCATCTGTAACTTACGCCGTTAGCCACAAATGGAACATCTGGTGCTTTTTCTGTCTTTGAGATCATTGAATACAAGCGATTTATGTATAACGTTGATGTTGTTATTCGCCTCAAAAACATCAAAGAAATTATTTTACATCCATTAGTCTTGTGATGCAACAACTTACGGCAAAATGAATGAATTTGAACCATGATCATGTCTACAATATTGCTTTTTATATGCATTTGGACAACAAAATTCTCCCAATCCGTAAAATTAAGGCTTCCTAACATTCCAGGAACGTGCTTTTCTTTGTGAAACCGATAAATTTTATTTACATTAGTGTAAATAGGTTTTCGCAAATACTCTACTTCATATATTTCTATAACAGACTTACAAAAATACTCGATAGAATCACGGGAAGTTGTTGCACCCATTTTCAGACATTCATCAAGTGAGTCAGGAATGGTGTCATATGTCAATTGACCAATTGCGAAGATACACTTGATCAATGCCGAAATGCCTTCTATTCTGGTAAATCAATATTATCATGAGATAATTCACAATGATCAGTTATATCTTCAACAATGCTTGCGAATAGTTATCAACTCAATTGGAACCTCTTCCGGAATGTATATGCATCGTACATCGGATACTCGCTAAAATTAGCGGCCATTAAACGATATGAGCAGTTGAGCACCATAATTATCTCTACTAATAATGTTTCTTATATCTCGCGAACTTTCACCTTTTCATGTATTCTTAATAAACAACACAACTTTTTCTTTAAAAAAAAAAAAAAAAAAAAAAAAAAAAAAAAAAAAAAAAAAAAAAAAAAAAAATTTTT
>LBNU01001372.1:221765-234173 GCA_014162995.1 Artemisia annua
TACATTTAAAGGAGGTAAGAGAATGGGCGGAACGGTCTCGAGATTAACTGGTGAAGGCACGTACATCTGAGTCAAAAGGCCCGCCTCCCCGATAACCTCAACAGGGAAAATAACATCCATTTTGCTTATGTTCTCAACGCTTTAAAACATCTCTAGGACTTTGTAAGGTTGATCTTTGTGATCAAACACCGTATATGGTAGTAGAAACATACTCTTGAAACTAGATTTTCATCAACGATACTCAAATAACGTTATCATTAACTCAAACATAAAAATAATACTCCGAAGTTGCTAATCTGGTGATGCCTTTTAACATGTTGGGTGTTGTGTGAGGTTGGGTGACGGGTCCTCTTTGATTGTTGGATCTTCCTTAGGATCGTTACTTAAAGAGTTAAAGTTGTAATTGTTCTATGGTCATTGTGGTCGAAAACTCAAAACCATTAATTATAGTCGTCGTAATTTGTAACATTTTGCTAGATTTAATTAATGTAACTTTTCACAATATAGCATAAGGTTTCAGGTCTCGAGTAAACTATCAATGTCTGGCTTGATTGGATCAAGAATCAACGTTTCATCAGAGTAAAATGTACGTCCCTGTAGGCGGTTGATCAAGAATCAAATCTTTGCTTGTAACTATACTTTGCTATTGCTTAGATTTGCATCTAGCTTCTTGCTAATGCTTTAATCAAAATCCGCCGTTTGAAAAATAAGAAAAGTAAAAGCTATCAATCATTGGCCATTGCAATGGCGCATCACTTAAGAGAGGGTTTGATATTCGGTCATAGCATTGATTATATACTTATTGCGCCTTCGAGTCATAAAATATGACGTGTGCAGGAATGTCGTTCTGCGTCTTCCAGATGGCGTTTTAAGTTTTACCTGCAAGCATTTGAATGTGGTTGCGGCTCTTGTTATTTTGGCTTCTAGAGAAGTTTGTATTAAATGCCTGTACTTTGCATATGCTTCCAGCCTATGTCTTTTATTATTATATTGCTGAAGTATAATCCTGTAGAATTTTGCCCCATCTTACTAATTTATACATGACACATGCCAACATATATATACTTGGTTATATCTCAGTTTTGTTACTTTAACTGTTCTCATAGTAAAAAGCGCAATTAGCTGAACCTTCGCAACCATTCGGGTAATAGAAATGAAAAGGTAATATGTTCATCACATGAATTACTTTGCACACCACTGCTACACATTTTATCTTTTTCGTCATTGTAACATACTAACATGTGTTGCTAACCACAACCCAATGGGTGGTGGTTAAGCATCATGATTTATGTGAAAAATGCATTTAATAAACTAATTATTTCCATATTTATACATATTTAATGATCATAATTATGGAAAGTGTTGTTATAAAGTTAATTAAATGTTGAATTTTTATTTATGGTAAGCTTAATCACAACCTATTGGGTTGTGGTTAGCAAAACCCTAATTAAAGGAATGGCCGAAATTCGTGTCAAGGTAAAATCGTCAAAAAGAGTTAATTCCGTATGCAAAGTATAGGCATAAGATTAGCTAGCTCTAGGCTCTAGCATTGTCTAACTTTTCATATCGGAACTGGTATTCCACAAAGACTTGAACTGGCATTGGCGTGTTATCGATGACTATATTTGTATTAGTTGTACCTTCTTAAAGTTTTTTCTGTAGATACTTGGACGGAACCGGCACGATCTTATTGATCAAGCGACATAATGCACGCAGCGTGAGATCAATAATTACAAATCATATGGAGCAAACCATGTAAATCTTGGCATTATTATTTTAACAATCCGCAGTGGATCAACAAACAAGAGAAACTTCTGTTACAAAACCTTATTCCTATCAACCTTTTTGGCGACAAAATTGAAACTAAGAGGGTGACCGAAGACATACTACGAAACAACTAAGAACCACAGCGGAACATAGTTATTTACATGAACACGACACGACATCAACCCAGTTAGTAATTAACCTATACCTACAACACCTTCCGATTAACCCGAAACCTTCTAACATGTGCCTACTCGAATTAAAGAAGCCGTCTTGTGAAGTTTCGGGTTGTACCATGGTATGTTCGGACTAGTAACCCGACACCAATCCCAATACCTAGGCAAACGCTTAAACCAATCCCGACACCCACTCTTACACCGGCATTGAACCATGATAGTTCTCCATCTTCACCTTCAACATATTCCATCCCTGAGTAAAGACTATGGTACTCGTGCTCTGGCTTGTAGATTGGATAATCCGTGGCCTATAAAGTCATCATGCGAAATAAGCATAAAGAAAGATGAAATAATTATAGCAATTTAGATAATTCCTTTAAAGAGGAAAATGAGATATTAGAGGTGGACATTTCAGCCATGTCTGGCGGAAAGTTAGATGAAAGGCATGTGTTAAATGGGTTGAAAATCGCTTAAAATGTTGTCAAATGCTTACAATCTCCTAAAATCGTTTGATTTAGAAAACGTAAGCTAAAATCATAATAATAAAATCGTCTGATTTAGACAACGTCAGCTATTATCTTCTTCATGCAGTACTTTAAGCATAAGTATAATAAGAGAAGTTGCAGATTAGTCAACGAGACTTGTTTTGACCCGGAGTTAAAATAAACCCATTTTGTATTAAAGTTATTTTTAACCTGTTAACCAGCGACACCACTCGACCAGCCCACCTGTTTACCACACTACGACACAAAGAACAAGGAGTGCATTATTGAAGTGGTCAGTAGCTTAGAAACAAGTGCCAACAGCCATGCTATCATGAACCCTCATCAAGATAAGGTTTCATACATTTGTCATGGCTTGTTAAAAAAGTGTAACACTTGTCTTTACTGCCGAGAAGAAACAATAAAATAATTTGCTTATTAAAAAGAGATATTAACATGGTTTCTTTCACTTATATTTTCCTTACATTCATAAAAGTTACAGTGTTCGTGTTGAAAAAATTGATGATCACTTGACTATCCTGAATGAATGCGTATCAATGAAGACATGATAGCCGTATTTTGTGCATTCAAATTTGCACCATCGAGTCATTTGTAATACTTATACACGTTGAGTAAGTTTACCATACAATCCTAGTTTATGAAATCTATACAAAGATACAGTTCTAATTTTCATGTGATAGCAGTAAGTTTTTCTTAGACCCATTTTCCTCAAAAATGGGTCGTTTTGTATTTTATCTTTATGGGTTAAATATACATGAATTACCGAAAACAGACTTCAAAAATCCTAACTGAAATCAGTTCAGAACAAGATAAAAACGGATTAAAACAAATCAAACATACCCTTAAAGCAAGGCCAGATGATGAACCTGCTTCTTCATTCACCATTGTTTCATTTTCGGGTATAGCTTCAAGCACACCCTTCCTCGTTTGCTTCTTTCTACAACTAACTTGTAACGTTTTCGTCAGTATCATTGGGCTACCCGAAAAACTACCCGCCAAACAAACCTCAATGGATGGCGGATCCACATCTATACCAGCCTTATGCTTTCCTTTCAGAAACCCGTGACCAACAACCATATCAGTCTCACATTCCATTCTCCATTTCGATATAGAGTCATTTGTTTCGTAATGAACACCATTACTCTGACAATAATCTAGAACACCCGAAACTAAAAGAACATCCTTATCAAATACCTCAAACTTCAAACTTCCTGTTGTCCTGAGACTATCAGTACTAACAAAGGTAACTTCCTCGGACTTCTTGTCTAAACGGTCTCGTCTTAAAAGGGTCGATACACCATCAGAGTATATGCTAGTTCTAACACCATTAACTTCAAGTAAAGTATCACGGTTAAGTGGGACATGGTTAAGTGTGAGATATTCAGGAGTTGAATCATTGTCGATATCACATTTGCTAATTCTAATGTAGAATACTCTTAAATCAAGCCATTGTAAAGATACCTTTGGTATGGATTGGTATGTGTTGTGTCTTGGCGAGTGGTAGCCGTTACCGTTAATGTGACTATATCCATTTTCCAGACGAGTCTCCATTGTGCTCTTTAATTAGACCCCAATGCTTGAGATACTGAATTCACCATTACTTACCTGAGAACCTGGTTGTAAAGAAAAACAACTATTTTCAAGAAAAGATAGATGATAAAAGGCAAATATCTCAAAAACATTTGAAACTTGCTAAGGAAAAGAGCTAATGAATTGAATCTAGCGCAACTTTGTGATTTTGTTAAAGAAAGGCAAAGAATTTATCTACAGCACATGGAAAACAAGGAAGAAAGAAAAATTACTATCTAGTAGCAAAGAGCAAGAATAAAAGTGATATAGCACTAGGGATGGGAGATATTTAGAATATATGATTGTTTCAAAAAAGATAGGTAGAATATATATAGTACAAGAGATACCATGTCGGCTTATATAATGGCTTTCACAAGCTGAGCCGACATGGTCCATGATAGCATATTTAGGATTTTAATCGACAACAACAATAATACTTAATTCTGCCATAACAAATTATAGGAGAGATTTAAGATTTTTCTATCGTAATTATTAAAAAAAAAAAAAAAAAAAAAAAAAAAAAAAAAAAAAAAACGCAATTTTTATTTTCTACATCATACCTAACAAATTATAGGGGAGATTTAGGATTTTAATATACTATCATAATTATAAAAAATATATATATTTTTTTTCTACATCATACCCAACACACTATATAGCCCGTGTTCATAGTTCATTGACTATATCATAGAGGGCCGTCCCTAAGGGTGTGTGAGGTTGAAGATCACACATGACCTCGAAATATTATCACATGTATATATAGTTATGAATATCTTTACAACTATAAATGAAAAGAAACACTTTTTAAAAACACTTATTTTTATGGTTTCATTTTCATTTTCATGATATCTCACCTTAATTGATAAAACACTTTGCATTAAATAATGTTGAAAAACAACATTCTCTTATGTAATTAATTGTCGTTGTATCTTTTATCTGTACACGGCCACCAAAAACTCCAGCGTCATGGTCTTAAAATGGGTTAGGACGTGCTTCTAATTGAGTTAAGCTTAGATAAGATGAGTCTACCAAACCACCTAGCTGTACATGCACTTTTTTTTAGCGTTCCATGATTGTAAGAAAGCTAAACATAGTACACGAGTCTATTAAAGACAACTTTATACAAGCTGAGTCAAGGGTTGAGCTTCTGGCAAATTGAGCCTAGTCATCAATCTTTTGAAGAGGCAGACCAAGCTGGCATCATTTAGCTCAAATACACCCTTGGTGAGTTGGTGATATGGTGAAGAACCCAAAAAAAATCTGTTATCTAGGAAACTGACAACTTATATTATCAAAGTGACACATAGAAAGTTGGAGGTTTTTTGG
This sequence comes from Artemisia annua, assembly GCA_014162995.1. NCBI lineage: Eukaryota > Viridiplantae > Streptophyta > Magnoliopsida > Asterales > Asteraceae > Artemisia > Artemisia annua. The sequence continues at coordinate 227,104 of LBNU01001372.1, forward strand.
CCATTCTTGAATGATGAATCTAGAGACATGATACTACAATCCGAAAATAACTCAATACAGATAACAAAGTTTACAAATACATAAACACACTAAAACTATTTTAGCAACTTCAAAAGTCACAGCAAAAGTTATATAAATAGTTCTTTAAAATCATGAAAGTAGGGAATAGACTTTGAAGTAGTTTTTACCTTATGAGTGTTGTATATATCAACTCTATAGGTTACTTTCAATCTTCAGATAAACAGGATCAAATTTGTCAAATGTTTAGACAAAATAAAAACCAAAAAGTGCCTACGAGATGTGTTGACGTTTGGTAACCCTGCATAAAATATGGAAAAAATAGTTACATTTATAGGAAAACCTTACATTTTTATGGTAAAAATCCACAACCACTAAGCAACGGCAACAGTTAAACGACTCTTAGCTAAAAAAGCAGGTAAAAAAAGTTGAATTTTTACTCAATATGGCAAAAGATAACCAAAAAACAGATAAACAGCCCTAGCGGCCTAGCCTAAAACAACCTTGGGATATTGCTTTAATTTCTGCTCAAACCCAACATAAAGAAGTCTATTACAGTAGATATTCACACCTACTAAGCACAAACAAACACAGTAACACTTAAAGGATAAATACTTAAGTTTCAATCTTTGTCAAGATCCAACAAAAGAAGCTAAAAACTGAATTAAAATAAATTAAAAGTCAAGTTTGATGCTAATTACGTGATACAAATAACAGATTGTAAAGGTAAAAAAAAAATACTACCAAAATCATTAGCGTAACATCAGTAATCACAACCAAACTCATCATTTGATTAAAAATGATACGTCATGTAATTTACTAATTTTACACTTCTATCAATTATCCGTTTCTTTTATCGGAGCTTTAACTTTTTTTATACGTTCACATCTTCTCCAAGCAGATCTAGTTTTTGTCAAATGCTCATTGTAGACACACATCCAAACAACCCTAAGCAGCAGCAACAAAAGACAAAACCCATAAGACAAAAAGTGGCAAAAGCATTTTGTCATCACTCATCAAACACTACGGAGTACGTATTAGTTTTAATCTTTATTTACCACATGTAACATAGTAGTTTTCGACTTATTTAGATTTTAGAAAGTGTTTTTGGTTGCTTGTTTACAAGAATTTGAAGCTGAAAACGAACTCCTTTACTCTACATAGTTGTTGTCATACAAACAGTTCGAAGTAAATATTTGTGTCTTAAAAAGCCAGATAAGCGGTTTTAATCAAACTTCCTACACTCCCTGTCACCACTATGTTGTGGAATAAACAAAGTTTCTAACCACTAAGCTTTGGTCCGAACCGATAAGAAAAAAATGCCTAAACAGCAACACACCTTTTTTATGAAAAAGAACCACACACCCACTAAGCATCAAACAACTACCCATTAGTTAGCAAGACATTTAGGTAAAAAAGACCAATTTTGTTTACTTAAAACACAACAATACAAGAGTTCTTTTTACTATAAAGATTCATGCCTATTAAGAACAAACAGCATAGAAACAATCCTAAACTAAAAAAACATAGAAAAAAAAAGTTCAATATCTTTATAGTGAAGATACTATGCCCACAAAAAAAAAATAAAAAAAATAAAAAAAAATACATATCAAAAGAATCACTCAGTTACACTAAAAGTCCAACAAAAATAACAAAAGATGAGATTCTTAAGAACAAAGATCCATACCCAATAAGTTATAAGCTGCAGCAACAGATGACAAACCCTCAAGCTGTTATTTTTATTTTTTATTTATTTCTGTAAAACAAGAATTTAAAGGGGCAAGGAAGCAGCCAAAAAGTGAGGCAGAGTTGCACTGAAAAAGGGCACAAATGTCAAGAATGATGTCAATAGTACAAAGTAAAAGACAAATTAACACTAGTAGACGAAATACTTTGTGTTTTTTGGTGTTTTCAGTGTGGATTGTGTGTGAGAATCAGGGTACAAAAGCATGGGCTAAATTTGTTTAAGCTTTTATTTTTGACAGAATGAACATGTTAATACATGAGAGTAATTTGGGCACTCTCTAGCCGGGGTTCTAATGTCATGGTGGCGCTAGAGCGCTAGGGCGTTGTTAAAACACGAGCCGTGACCTTCATGTAAGGCCAATGTTTGGCTTTAAACGTTGCGTGAGATGCAGGACGAAGCCAGAATTTGTGTTAAGGGGCTCAGTTTTTTTCGGTGTAACATACGAATCCTTGTTTTAGAAGTTGGATTGAAGTTTGAATCGAACGACATACGGGTTCAATGATATTTTTTTCGGTTGTAACATACAATTACTATATTATTTGAAAATGAACAAAATAGGCAAACATTGACATAAATTGTAGTGAAAATGGGAATTGAAGAAGATAAAAGCGTCGTTGTTTATTAGATATGGGCCACTAGAATTTAGGCTCATGTCCGATCTTGAGTTTCGTTGGCCTGACTAGGATGATCGAAAAATGCCCCGGCTAAATGTTGTAACCACAACACACTGTTTTTATGCTTGAAATGTAAACAAAACCGCATTGAGACTCGATAACATTTGGATGATGTCAAAATTATCCGCGTACACTAAAGTCAAGCAAGGGGTTTTGTAACCACGCTTGATTTTACGAGAAAAAAGATCTCGATGAGATCAATTTTGGTTTTTACTTAAATAAGTGTTCGAAAGATATACAACTATGCTATGGTCTACTTGAAACACATAAAGTTTGGTTATGTGTGTAAAATCACATATCGATTATTCGTCATTTTAAGACCAAAAAGACTTAATTACTAACGAAATGCCAAGGAAATATTTGTTTTTGTGATTTTGATTGTGCAGGAATGGAATTATCAAAAACGGACTCAAAACAAGACAAAACAACCAAAAACGAGCACGAGACGGAAGAGAGTCAACAAAGTCAAAAGCCCGGGATTCAGAAATTTAAGTTGAGCTCAGACAGTCAACCTTGGTCCTTTTACTATTCAAGATTGACAATTTCAGTCCTTTTATGAAGAATGGAAAAATGGCAGTTATAGTCCTTGGATTTTCAGAAATATCACAATTGGTCCTTGTGTTAATTCTATAACTAAACCTACCAAATATAACAAAATCCAAACCTGCTAAGCTTTTATAATAACCCAAGCCCAAAAAGCCCAATCCTATAATCCCTTTTACCCGACCCACACTACCCTCACCCACGGTTCACAAAACAAACAAATATAAAAAAACTATACACGCGCCATTATTTTTCCCCAATCCCTTTCCCAGACCCAGTTCAAGAACCCTAATTCAATTGAACCCAAATTAACCTCGTATTAAGGACAATTCAGTCAATTAACCTCACCCTGACACCGTGTCAGAGAAGGACAGCAATGGAATGCAACGTGGCATGCTCTGATTTGTTCCTACACGTCACCAGTCCACTTGGCGGTTTATGAATGGATGAATTGCATCATAAGGGATCTAGTGAGGGGATATTCGAAGTATATGCTGATTCTAGAGCCTTCTGGAGATGGTATCCAATGCTTCCGAAGCTTCTCCTCCACAGTTATAAATAGGACTAGTTGTAGCTTGATTAGAGTGTAATTTTTAGTGTAAAGAAACTCTGTCAAAATTTCTTTTCATTTTATTTGTATCTGTAAACATTTTTAGTGATAAATAAAAGCAGTTTTTCAGTTTAAATTGAGCTTGTTCTTCAATTAGCTTTTAGCTTATCAATCATTTACTCAGCTTCTCAGTAGCTTACTAGTTATTGTTTCCTTAAGCTTGTACATCTAAATTTTTTCTCCAACAAAATAAAAAAATATATATATACATAAAAAAAATATAAAATCAGTGAAAATTATAAAAATGTTTTGTGAATTTCTTTATAAGTTTGTAATCAATTCCTTTTGTTAAACTCATAAGTTCACATTAGCTTTTTAAGTTTCTGTAAGTGATAAACTTAGCTCATACAGATTGTTAGCTCAGTCTACTATATGGACAACGAAAATCAAACTTGCAGTGAATGATAGCCAACAGGATGGTGAAATGAAGATATTGGATAATGGAAGTGAAAATTGGAATTGAGGGTGGATTTGGAGTTAAAGAGGTGGTATAGGCAGAGTTTTGGGTGAATCAGTGGTAGTTCTTTGGTCCTTGTTGTGTGGATTCAAGCCAAGACACTTGTAAGATTTTCATGTTCATATTTCTAGTTATTCATTTCATACTCTAGTTGAATGATAGATCTGATAGTTTACTGTTTCATTGAGTTGATTGATTGATAAATGTTGTTGAATTGCTGCTGTAGTTAGTGAATATTACTTGTTGGATTATTAGTGTAGGAATAATTTGTAACTGTTTAATCATAAATATCAGTGTTAGATCATAATTGTAGATTTGGATTGTAGCTGGTATTATTGATGTTTGATGTGGAATCTGAGTTACTTTGATATAGTTGAGTATAGATTGGTAAAAGTTTGTGATCTGTGAAGAGTTATACTAGCATCTAATAGTGAACTGTATCATTTAGTTTGGACTGAGATTCTTAAAAATTGAGTTGTTTAGCTACAGTTTGTGCTTGATCTAAGTTTCTCTGATATAATTAGATAGAGTTTGATAGATTTTGTTTGATATTGCAGCCTAGAAATTATAGTTGTAGTGTAATTCTGTTATTAAAGGGGTGTTTGGATCTGCCTTGTTTGGATGGTTGTTGCTGTTTACTTGCTTGAAATTCTGTTCCATTAGTGCACATTAGGTATAATTAGTCTATGTGTAACATTAAATCAGTAGGTTACAGCATATAAAGTCAAAGTTGCTTTTAGATCCTTAAAACAGTTAACTGTGGTAGAATTTGAATTGCTTGATCTTTCCAAGTATTACACAAGAGGTCTAGTTAGTGAAATTTAGTGTCCTGTAAGCTTGAAACATCATAATAGTTCATTTAGGGTAGATCTAAATCCCATATAGTCAACTGTTTTTTGTTTCTGCACAAGTCAGTACATACTGACAGTTTGTAGCCTAGTTCATGGATTGATTCTAATGATCTTTTGTGTTAGTAACTGTTTGCAATTTGAGTTTTCTAATAGTTTACCTAGCATAGTTTCATGGATTTTAATCTCACTCAGTAATCATAACATCTAGTGGTTTAAATTTGCTTCCAAAGTTTTGCAAAAGTCTGTTGTTCATAGTTTTCTAGTGTTCTTCATTTTCTCAGTTTTTCATGGATAAATTTAGATGAGTAATTGGAATTGTTGCATAGGGCTTTTGTTATAATTGTAATCCTTGCCAGTTAAGCTTTCCAAAACATTTTTTAGATTGTAATTTGGTCAAGATTTGAGCTTATTTCAAGCTTGTAAAGTAGCTAGTTGAGACTGTTTTAAAGAAGAAAAAAAATTAAAAACGTTTTTGATTAATTACAATTTTAGTCCTTGTAGTTCTTAGATTAGTTAAAACAGATTCTTATTAGTTTTCTCTTTATAATAACTTTGAAAAATTACAAAAATAGTCCCTGTCTTTTTAGTTTAAAGGTTTAGTTAAAAAAATAAGTTTGGAAAATTACAGTTTCAGTCCCTGACTTTTTACTTTTCATTTTTAGGTTTTCTTAAAAAAAAATTAAAAAAAATTAAAAAATAAAAAATAGTTTTTAATTCATATTTAATAAATAAAAAGTAAAAAAAATAATTTTCTTTTTCTAAATTCTTTTTAGTTGTTTAAAGTTTTTAGAAAATTGTTTCACATTTTTAGGATCATTTTTAAATAAAAGTCGCGTTTAATTTTGTACGTTACGTTTTTACATTTCACGTTTGCATTTCCGATTTCAGATTTTAGATCTTTGTGCATATATAGCTTGTACTCTGTGCTCTATTTGACATATCTTTGTACAATTTGAATTTCTTTTCCACTATTGTCACTTTGCACCTTTCACAAACACGGTTTATCAATCACGATAAACAATTTTCCATTTAACCTTCACTGAGACACGACCCGAGTAATTTCTTATTCGTTGAGAAATTGCTTGGTTATTATATACTATACTATTCACGACACATCAATTTTTGGCGCCGCTGCCGGGGAAGGTTAAAGTGAATTTTGGTTCTCGTTTTTGAAAAATCGTTGTTTTGAAAAACCTTCCTTGTATATATTTTCTTATATAAAAGTAAAAATCAAAAATATTAAACACTTTTCCTAAAGTGTTTACAAAATAAAAAAAAATATAATAAACATCATCGGTCTTCCGTGGAAGGAGGGCGGTTGTAAACCAAATAAGTTTGAACGCAAAAGAAAAGAGATTGTGAAATTATTCGATTTTGGATTACTTTAAATTCTACAACCGACAATTTTGTTGTGAGTAGATTTGAAGGAAACAATTTCGGATAACGAATCAATCAATAAATAAAAATAATAACAAAACAAAAGGAAAATACAAAAATATTGTGATTTTAAAGTTTTCTTTATATAAAAACCAAAAATATTTTCTTTTCTTAAATTTTGTTTTAATTTTTAACTCTTGATTTCTTTTTGGTGTATGAACACTCGTTCTTCATCAAACGATCTTCTTTCACCTATTTCGGATCCCGAACGGATTATTCGACATAATCATCGGGTTGATTTTTCAAGTTTGAATAATTTTGACGACATAAACACGAACCGTGTTCATTTCTCAACCGTTGAGGAAATGAATAATAACGGTCAACACCCACCGGTGGGTGGTGCACAACAAAATGAGGATCCTCCGATAGGACCTCAACCGTTTTATGATCTTCGTCCGATCGAAGAACAACTCCAAGTTCCATTCAGTGGAGTTAGGAGGGCCATCGTGATACCCGATATCCAAGCTAACCAATTCGAAATTAATCACGGGTTACTCAATCTCATCACGAGTATCTCTTTTCACGGACTTGAGCACGAAGACCCTTATGCTCACATAAGGAACTTCACCGATATTGCGGAAACGATTAAGATTAATCAAGTTCCGTACGATGTTGTTAAGTTGAAGTTGTTTCCTTTTTCCCTCAAGGGGGCAGCCCGGACTTGGCTGGAAAAGGAACCACCGAATTCGATTCACACTTGGGGAGATCTAGCTTCCAAGTTTGTGAATCATTT
>LBNU01001372.1:248142-273142 GCA_014162995.1 Artemisia annua
AATAATAATAATAATAATAATAATAATAATAATAATAATAATAATAATAATAATAATAATAATAAAAACTACTTTTATTTATGATTTTCAAACAATGAGTTTGATAATATATCCAACAAAACCAAATATCAAATTAGAATATACACCCTTATGAAAATTTGGTTAAATAATTCGTGTAATATTAGGTAAAACCAAATTAACAGAAATGTGATGTGTTGATAAATGATAATGGTAATTTTGATTGCTAATATAGAAGTGTGACGTTGGTTGATTTAATTTAACCCATGAACAACATCATACAACAACTGATGAAACAAATATGAATTCATAAATACGTTTCTAAATTATGGTTGATGAATTAAAAGAATCAAAAAATTACAAACCTGATTTTCACATTAGGTGTGGTGAATCAGACTTGGGGTTTTTTTCTGGGATTTTGGTATGATATATTAGGTGGGTGAAGGACCAGTATTATTTTTTAATTTACATTTTAAACCCAAAGGTTACAAAATGCCCCCCGCTTTTCTGTAAGTTTTGGTTCTTTTTAAATTTGACACATTTGTTTTCGTAACAATTTTACTGGAAAAACGAATTTTAGTATACGTTGACCAAAACCAATTTCAATTTTGACTTTTATTATCCAATCACATCACATGATTTTGCCAACGTGTCAAAATCAAGCAATTTGATTGGCCCAATTTTTTTTCCACTAAGATTGTTTTGTCAAAAAAACTCCGAAATGATGTAATTCTTTTATTATATAAAAGATGTCATATTATTCAATGCATCAATTTCCGTTTATGTTACACGTACTTCTATTATATGTTCGTGTCATCATGTCTAAATACAATGAAATTTTAATGAACCTAAAAACATGGAGTTCACTGAACCTATACTTACATCTTAAGAACTCAAAATACAATAATTAATACATGTTACATTAAGTGTTTTGTTAAACCAAAAATTTTTTAATTTAAAAATTTGTTTGATCTTAATATGATTTGAAGTTTTTGAGACCAGTTAAGTTTGATTATCACAATCAGACAAATTATTGATGTTACATTCTCATTTTATGAATATGCTACAAGTCCTTTGTTGGTTTGGGGTATGATTGTCCGTACCCTACTTATACATATCTCGTTTTTTTTTTGAACATGATACATATCTCGTTTTGACGCCATATCATTGTGGTTGTTGTTGTTTATCGATCTGCATAGTGCTTGCTAAATGAATATGAAGTGACAAAGTTATATTATTAGTGTTGTTGGTGGTGTTGTCACATTGATCAAATCAGAAAGACACATCCACACAACAGTGGTATGAATCTGGCGCCACTACTATTTCACACTAGCCGCCTCCTCCATTATTAACGCACCATCACGTAACGTGTGGGTTTGAGCACGGTCCGGAAACCATACCGGAATGAAAACCGATTTGGCTTAAAACATCGGACCGAGATGTACAGCCCAGGTTCGGGTTGGTTCTAGTCTAGTCCGGTTTGTTGGTCCGGTCCAATCCACCAAAGCAAAATTGCCGGTTGTTCGTAAGACCGAACCTGACCGGACCGGGGAACAAATATGAGAAAAATGGTGGATCAAGGATCGGACCGTAAAATGTTCGATCCGGTCTAGCCGGTCCGGTCTGGCTCAATTTCTCGGTTCAGTTAGGTCCACGATCTTTTATGCTCAGCCCTATGTGATTGTGTCTAACTATGTTTCTTTCTGTATGTGTACATGCACACGTTTTTTGGGTTCATAATTCGAACCGAAGCCTCAAAATTAATCCATTTTAGGCTTTTACAGTCGGGTTTGGGCATTCTATAAACCCGTTAAGAGAGGATTGGTTTATAACTCATAAACATTCTATTGATGATCATATTGTTTTCGCAATTATTTTTTTAAAAAGATAGAAAGTCTTTTAAGTTAAATCCTCTCCACTTCTTACCCGACCCGTCCATCTTGCCTATTTTAGGCTTTCAAACACAAAGGTTCACATCCTTTTACTGGATAAACGTATAGATGCAAAGACCAAACCATTCTATTAGAATTTGAGAGTCATCAATGCCACAGTGGGTCCAACATTTACAAAGACACCAACATTATAGCAGATGTATGTACATGATATAAAGCTACAAGTTCATGTGAATGAACAAACTAATTTAGGCCTCTCGTACCGCTCAAGAAAGCTGCTCTTGATCAACTGGTAATTGTCGATTTGCACGGCGAAACCAGGTGGTGAATGCAGAGACCAAATGAGGGCAGTCTTCGGCGTTTCTTGTCGAGAAACTGAGACATTGCTGCAGCAATTCTTGGGCTTCAGACATAGCCAATGTTGATATGATTTTCAAAAATGTTTCTTCAAGTTCTAGGTACAGTGGTTTATGATTTGTTAGCATTGGTGTCACATTGTCTTTGCATACAATCAACACCGGCAGCCAATCTTTCACAAGTTTCATCCTCACCTGCAATACAACAAACAACAAAAAAACCTCTCATCATTAACTTGGCCGTTTACAAACAGAGAGATGATCTTATAATAATTCCCTTTTAAGAGTTTGTTCAAGACAATGATGAATCATGTTTAGCAATTTATAAGAGACAATTGATACTCATGGCCGTCATATATAAGTATAGAACTCCAGATTGATGGGATTGTGATATGAGTCTACTCCATAAAATACTTGCATTAAAATAGATTCGCAAAATGTAAAGGTGAATAACCATTGATAAGCAGCACAAAACTGTTGCACAGTTATACAGGCACAAGCAATGTTTGTATACTCAAGATCCAAAACCTAGGGTAGACCGTAAAAAGATAACTTTCATATTAACATAATTAATTAGCTCTAGGAGATTACAGGTTTATCAAATTATTCTTTTGAATACTTACTAAATATCTAGATTGAGCGTAACGGAAGAGAACCTACCTATCCAAAGTAAGTCATTTTGTACAATCATTATGTTGTTAACACAATTAAGATTGTATGAGGTTCTATCATTCACTTTGATTCACTGATAAAACAGTACACAAACGCTAGCCCAAGCATCCAGGGGAAACGGTTTCCAACATACATAGTTTAACCAAGGGTAGAATGATATCATGTATTTATCATGTCAACGTTTCATCCATATGCATAAGGTATACACCAAATCAATTTATTTTGTTCTTCACTTTTTGATTTGGCATTACTATGCAGATTTAAATAGTTGCAACTTCTGTACATCTAGGATTCCCCCCTTCCGGTTAAAGCATACATCATAACAGATACTACAACGAAATAGCTCTCAACTTGTAAAAGGATTACAAAGCAATATCAATTATAGTACTTTCCCTGCTTTTCAATTTACCGAATTTATTGTCATGTACAAAAAAGAACAATTTATTGCCATGTACCACAAAGAAAAAAACGGGAAAGTGTTATTATTATGCTTTATCATTATTACAGGATAACTTTTTTCTATGTAGTACAAGACAATAAATTCAACAAATTACAAAACATGGGAAGTACTTTTTATCGATAAATAGCTAAGCAGGGAAAGTACTTATATTTGGTGCCTCATAAACACTATGTTCCATATAAAAATCACATGCCGGATCTTTTATGAACCCAGAAAAGCACCCTAGTATATGGATCTTACCTATGTTTTATCAAAAAATATATTAGCAACCAAACAACACCTTACCACAACAATTAGACAGGATATAAATGATCACCAATGTTTGAACACGATTCAACTAGACACTATATGAATCCGATTCTCTCTACTCATTTTCATTTCTATCTATAATTACAGGACCTAATGTTCAAGTAATAGCCTTTGGTGACTAATAGAGCTCGGTGCAAATCCTATTCAAAAAATAAGAGCACTAACTACAAGATACTCTACGGTTGTATGCGTAAACAAGTAATATAGGCAAATTACAAAACACATAGTAACACACAAGATAGAAAACATACAATCAATATGCCAAACAGATACATTCAACGTAACATACGAACTGAAATAACGAACCTGTCTAGGAACCAAAATAACACCAGCAGCAACGGCATTCGCCAACCTACACGTACACCTCAAAACAACAGCCGGCAACCCCGGAACAATATTCCTCCACGCATCATCCCTAAACGCCCGCTGCAAATCCGCAGTAAACGCCCCTTGCTCACTCCACTCCTTCACCGCCATATCCGCAACTCTCAACTCAATCATCCGTTCAATCAACCACAACAAATGCCTCCCATTCGTCATCGCCGTATGCAAATTCAACCTCTGAATCGCCTCCGTCTCATTATGATCCCCACCTCTAAAATCCGGACTACTATACTCCTCCAAACTCTCCTTCACCACTTTCAAACTACCCCTAAACGAATCCTCCAAAACCCGCCTCGCACTCACCCTACACGAAAACTCCCTCAACAACTTCGCCACAAACGCCTTGGCAAACGCCATGTTAGGATGACTCTGCACCGCGCTTAGTATCAAACCGTGCAACATCTCCTCAGAGACATCTTTTTTCACCGGATTCACCCTACCTAATAATTCGCACTTTTCGTCCGCCTTCAACAAAGGAAGTATACTCAAAACACAATTCTCCTCCTCTTCGGTCCACGGAACCGCTTCCAAATACCTAACACACACACTCACACACTCCTCAAACAACAGCTCCAACGCAATAGGCAAAACCTCGAGCGCTATCGACACGTTCTCAATAGCGCTCAATATCTCATTCTCATCACAATACAACATCTCCAAAACCGTGACGTAATCGTTTATACACGATGACGTCATCACACCGAAATTAATTTTGTAATAAGATTGATCATCATTTTTTTTATTATTATTATTCCACCTGTCAGATAAAAGCGCGCCAAAATATTTAGACCGCTTCAGAGCGGATGAATGAAGGTAGATCTGATACTCCTGTGACTGATCAAAAACGGCGTCGTTTTCTGATAATGATGATGATGACGGTGATGACGTCAGCGGTGAGGAGGATTGGTCGATGTATAAGCGGAGGATGACGTCAGCGGTGTTTGGATCGTTGAATCCGTTAGGGATGGAGGTTAATGAATGCCTGCGAAACGGTGCCGTTTTGGTGTTTGGGATGAAACGGTGTCGTTTTTTGGGTGTGATGGTATTATCGAGCATTTTGAGAAATGAAGGTTTGGTTTTTTTTTTTTTCAGAAGGGGTGGGGAGTTTGATTTTGTGGATTTGGGATGAAGGGTGTTTTGGGCCGTTGGATTGGGTTTGGGAGGTTCTGGAGATGTATACGTGGCGGAAGATGGTTGGTGGGATGGGTGTGGGTGTATGATAAGTGTGGTGGAGATGAGGGTAGTGATGTGGAAATGTGGGTGTTATTACAAGTGGATTATTGGATAAGATCACGTATGAATTATTATTATTTTATGATTTATGATAGTTGTTTTTTGAGATTTGTTAAAGCAACGTTTTGTCATTGTTATTCTATGATAGTTGATTTTTAGGGCGTGTTTGTTTAAGTGTGAGCTTATGAGCTTATTTGATTTTGGCTTATATTTTATAAGCCTTAATTTGTTGGCTTATTTTGAGATTTTATGGGTATAGACTTATATAAGTTTATTATATATAATCAATGTATACATAAGGCTTAAAATAAGCCAAAAAATTAGGGCTTATAAAATATAAATCGAAACACAAATAAGCTCATATGCCATATATAAGCTTAAACAAACACCCCCAATAACTTATATATCGAGCATTTTGAGAAACACAAAAAATTGGGGCTTATCGAGCATTTTCAGAAATGAAGGTTTGGTTTTTTTTTTTTTTTTTTTTTTTTTTTTTTTGTTTTGCAGAAGGGGTGGGAATTTTGATTTGACTGGGTTTTGGGAGGAAGGGTGTTTGGGCCGTTGGATTGGGTTTGGGAGGTTCTGGAGATGTGTACGTGGCGGAAGGTGGGTGGTGGGATGGGTGAGGGTGTATGATAAGTGTGGTGGAGATGAGGGTAGTGATGGGGAGAAAGGGTGTTGTTACAAGTGGATTATTGGATAAGATCAAGTATGCTTTATTATTACTACTACTATTATTTTATGATATAGTAGTTGTTTTTTGAGATTGTTTAAGCAAACGTTTTGTCATTATTATTTGGACAAATGGTAACAAACTTGCTACTTTTATCTTTTGTAGGTACTAAACCTGTATTTTTCTTATTGTATTATACAACTTTCTTAATTTTCTTATTGTAAGCTTCCATCTTCCTTAATCATCTAGACTTAGGATCAAATGAGAAGAAACTTAAAAATGAGAATGATGAGAAATACTTGTAAATACACATTAGAGATGCGTCGACTTGAATTTGACGCAACCATAATCTTTTAGATGCACCATAACATATTTTCTAGCTAAAAATTAGATGCATATATATATATTAGATGCATTTCATCAAGTTAGACGAATCCTATGTATTTTTCGTCCTCTGTGGGCCAAATTTGTTGTTAGTACTACTATGCATCGTTTTCACTTCGAAATCACTTTCGAAACTAATTGTGATGCATCTAAATGAATCGAGATGCATCTAATTCAAGTCGATGCATCTCAAATATGTGATTATAGTTATTTCTCATTTTTCTCATTTTAAGCTTTCTTCTCACTGGATCCTTACCCTAATCATCTATACTACATATAAAGCATGAATGACTCTCTCTCTCCAAAATTTTAAAACTTACAAGAAATTAAGCATGGTTTACAACACTTTAAAGCACCCAATTTTCAGAATTACAACAAAGTAAGCATATTGTACAAAAAAATAAAGCATGATGTCATTTTAAGACCAAAATTCTATCAAATAACATTAATGCTATTAAAAACACCCCTTCACCAAAAATTACAACCATTTAAGCACAATGTACAATAGATGCAACCAATTTTCAGATTTACAACAAAATAAGCATAGTGTACAACAAAATTAGCATGATGTAATTTTCAGACTTATTTTCAGACTTACAACACTAATGCTATTAAAGTGGTCAATGTTATTAATGACTACTACTTACAAGAAAAGAAACATAGTGTACAACACTTTAATGCACATAATTTTCAGACGTACAAGACAAGAAGCATAGTGTACAACAAAACACCACATTAATGCTATTTAATGTAATCAATTATTTAACTGGTCAATAAATACAATTAATACAGTTATTAAAACACCCCTTACATAAGAAATACAAATTAGCAAACATATTGTACAACCAAATTAAACACAATTCCTACATTAAATTTCACTACTACAAATAATAAAGCACATTATACAAATATTCAAGCCCGAATGGGCAACGGGCCAAATGTGCTTGAGCCCGAACGGGCACGGACCAAACGGGCTCGAGCCCGAACAGGCACGGGCCAACGGGTTCGAGCCCAAACGGGCACGGGCTATACGAAATTCTTGATATCCGTAAATTTATTGTCAAAAAGAGCATAATAAACTAAAATACATTATTCATCGAAAAATTTTATTTCAGGGTACCCGCCGCTGCAACGCGCGGGTACCTGCTAGTCCTATTGTATGCATCCAACTTCTTTAAATTTTATGTTCTTAAACATCCAACATCCTTAATTTTCTTATTGTCACGTCACTTTTTCCTGCTACAGGGTTACAATAGAAAGTTGGATGCTACAATAGAAAAAATAAAAGTTTAGTGCATACAAAAGAAAAAAGTGACAAGTTTGTTGATTTTTTAAACCATTTGCCCTTATTATTTTATGGTAGTTGTTTTTTTCAGCAGGTGGTGTAAGATATTTTGAAAAATTGAGATATAATAGAACTGCTGGTTGTGACGGGTACGAAAACATTCATTTTACGATTATGAAATGATGTTTTTTTTTGATAAATAGCTATTTGTAAAAATTCATTGCACAGTCATGTAATAACTTATATCAACTCATACTCAATTAGTGACTTGTTTATTCTTTGTGTGAGATTTATTTAAATTGTTGTCTTTCTAAAAGAAATGAATTCAAAAGTTGTCATTAAATATGTATCGGTAAGAAGAATACAATATTTGTTAGTGATGAGCCCAATTTTTCAAAATCTAATTAGGAGTAAACGACCAAACTGTTTAAACTTAGTTATTACCCACCAATGACCAACGTTATAAGTTAAACCTAAGTACCTAACACTAATATGATACCATTAAGCATAGCACAAACTTGATTGATAAAAATACATTAAAAAGGTTCTTCCTCGTCTCAAACTTTATTCTCTCATATATTCAATCATAACGAACACGAAAATAATGCTAAAGCGTACTCAAATTTCATGATGATGGATGAACTCTTGCAATCCAACTATCCAAGCTTCTAGTACTTCGTATATTTGTTTGGTAGTATTCTTTAGGGTGTGTACTTTATAGTATTGTTATGTCCAAAGAAGGGGGCTAATTTATACAAGAAGTGAGTTACATTACTCATTTTAATGCAAGTACAACCAATTAGGGACCGTAACAACGATCCGTAATCATGATTAATGACCTAAGAACTAGCTAAATTATCGTAGCTTGAATTAAGTGATTGGTGTATGCATTTGTTATTAGTTAATAGCCTTGTATGACATGATTCAATGACCTTGAGCATATTTCATATTTCTATATCATTGATTCATTGGCTTTGATACAAGAATCCATTGTCGTCCAGCGGTTAGGATATCTGGCTTTCACCCAGGAGACCCGGGTTCGATTCCCGGCAATGGAACTTTTTTTTAACCTAATGTTTACTGCATTAGTTAATGGTTATGATGTTTAAAATTTTGTCTTTTAGACTAACTTAATAAAGAAAAATAAAATTACCCAATACAAAACTATCAATCTATTACTCATTAACAAACAAATTGTATGACGACACTGCAAATCATATTCCATACATTTTTCACTAAGTATTTGTGTGTCAAAATTTTTGGAAATTTTGTAATCTATCTAATCTAAGGCTCAAAAGATTACTCTTTAACTAATGTAACGGACAGGTAACATTCACCATCTTATCTAACGGCTGGAAAGGATTTGCGAGTGAACTCTCACAACGAGATCCGTGCACAAATTTTGAAGTATATGTCATTGCGAGATAAAATATGTTTGTTGCTATAGCAATGCTGCATTAGACACTCTCCATTTTATCAGCATGTATTTTGCATATTCCCCTTTTTCTCTCATGTTGGTCGATCAAGTGTTTAAGTGTCTCTTGCTTGATCTACTTGTACCCGAGTAGAACTTTTCTCCCATGATATCTTATATGTTACTCACCATCTGAATATACGAGACTCGATGAAGTTTCTTTTGTGGCTTTTTTGTGCAAATCGACTTCTGAGCTCCCTGCACTTGACATGCCACCACTCGTGACTCCACCGTTTAAGTCATCCAATGAAGCATCATCACCTTCCAATGCACGCACAACCTGTCGATGATGTTACACATAATTTCTTTGATTATACTACTTGCCGAAAGTAGAGGTGGCCAAATGATGAGCATGTCAAGAGTGTTGGGTAACGGGTCAAAGTGGGTTGCAAGTGAAACGTGTGGCAAACACAAAATCCTTGTCTGAACTTAGAGCTTTTTCTTATAAATAGCTATTTGTCATATATTCTAGTAAATTTTTATTTCATCAAAATAGAATTTACATAGTGGTTGAAGGCAAACGCGCAACAAGCTGCGCCGCTAGCCCTTTTTGGATTGCAAAGCTAACTCTTTTGAAAACTACATCCGTGGATCTATGTGTCATATATGATAATGAAATTTCATTAATAACAGACTTATTCAAGTTTTTATGCTTTAAATTATCATTTAGCCACTTTCGACATGTTTTCCTTTAATCTATTCTGTTTATAAACAATTTGACTTGCTAGAAATAAAGAAAATAATTCAAAGAACTAAAACATACCTGACTCATTTTAGGGCGTTGTCTTGCAGAATATCTAAGACAAGCCGCTGCACATAACACCATGCGATACATCTCCTCTCGATCATAGTTATTCTCTAATCTTTTATCCACTAGCTCTTCATAACTATCAGTACCTTCCGCTGCTCGCATTAGTATAGGCCTAGCCTGATAACAAAAATAGGAATGATAACATATCAAATGAATATACAAAACAAAACTTTGGACATAGCAGTCAACTATTAATCTATGGTTTTGTTAAATGAACTCTCACCCAGTCGATCAAGCTATCATCGTCACTACTTGAATCCCCAGGCCGTCTACCACTAATCAGTTCAAAGAGTACCACTCCAAAGGAAAAGACGTCAGACTTCTCTGTAAGCTTACCACTGGATGCATACTCAGGTGCTAGGTACCTTAATAATATATCCATTATTCAGTTTTTTGCTAACAAAAAATGAGATACAATAAATACTTTAAGGAGCATTAGTAGTTACTCTCCAAGTACAGATAGATACTAAAGTTACCCGAATGTTCCCATAACACGTGTTGAAACATGAGTTTTGGTGTCTGATGAAAGTTTTGCGAGTCCAAAATCTGCTACCTGGTCCATAAATGAGTATACGCTTAGCACATTGATTTGCGTAAATGTTTCCTATTCTTGATTTATGGTGTAGCATTTTGCTTACTTCTAGAGTGATGAGTTAATCTTTCGCAATACTATATAGATCATTCATACCTTAGCCTCATAGTGTTCATCGAGCAATATATTTGCTGCCTTAATGTCTCTATGGATGATTCGAGGTTGACCTACATGTCATAATAGTTAGATAACCATACATATACATATACTGATATACAAGTCCAGGATCATTTGAAATCGCAAATAGGGTAAGACCCTGTGAATTTCTAATATATGTTTCGTGCATTTTTGGTAAAATTAGGTGTACAAACCCATGCAAATTATATTTGTTTAAATGTGCATTTCTTCTGTTTCTCAAATACTCCCCAATTTGTGATTCTTACATGATCGTGACTAGCTCGACATATGCTAATGCACATAACTACATAACTGAGGAAATTTGAGGGTGTGCTTACAATCTTCATGAAGATAAGTGAAACCTTTGGCTGCTCCTAACGCAATCTTTAATCTTGTTGAACAATCCATAACTGGGACACCATTTCCTTCATTAAATGAATCACAGGGTATAAGTCACAGGGTATCAACTAAAGTGGCTAGATTCTAATGAACATATAAAAGAACAAAACATACACCAAATGTGGTTATAATTCATACCATAAAGGTGATAATCAAGGCTATTGTTGCGAATATACTCATAAACCAACAATTTTTTCCGTCCCGCTATACAATATCCAACAAGTGATACAAGGTATCGATGATGCACACGACTAATGATCTCTACCTCAGACTGAAATTCACGCTCCCCTTGGCCACTAGTAGATTTTAGGCTCTTGACCGCAATCTCTTTTCCGTTTGGTAAAACTCCTTTGTACACATACCCATAACCACCTTCCCCTAAAAGTAGAGATTTATCAAACCCTCGTGTGGCTGCAGCTAACTCATCATATGTGAACTCACTTTGACTAAAGCCAAGAGCCATAGTTGGGTGTGGAGGTGGCAATGGGTCTTGGTAGCGCCCAGAGAAAGTGGAGGAGTTGAATTCACTAGTTGTCATCCAGGGTGGCGGTGTAGGTGGTGGTGCCGCCACCCAACTAAACTTGGAACTTGCTGGACCACTATTTGGTGGTATCTTTAGATGAAAGTCATTTGGTGGTGGTTGAGACTGATTCCAATTTTTTTGTGAGCCATTATCTAATAGAAAGTTTACATCATGGTTACAATTATATTCTTTACATTTTTTCTCAACAAAGCTAGGATTTTCGACCAAGGCCTGCATTATCATAACATGTAATAACGAAAGCTAATATAAAATTATGTAAAAATTATACCATTTACGCTATTGTTGTCTTTAAAAATAGATGTCTCATCGCGTCTTCTTCTTTTCCTTTTCTTAAGAACTGCCGTCACACATAATATTATGATAAAGAACATAATTCCCGCCCCAACTACTACTCCTACCGCTATCAATATGTCATTACCGGCTTCGTCAACGCTAGATGTGGGATTATTTGGAGGGTCCAACCTATGACGTGGATTTGGAGGTGTGCCTGGTGGCGGAGGAGGTGGAGGAGGAGGTGGGGGTGGGGGTGGAGGAGGTGGCGGTGGCGGATATTTTTGTTTGTTGTTGTTATTGTTTTTGTCGTTTTGGTTGTTTTTGTTGTTGTTGTCGTTTTGGTTGTTTTTGTTTTTGTTGTTGTTGTCGTTTTGGTTGTTGTTGTTGCCGTTTTGGTTGTTGTTGTCGCCGTTTTGGTTGTTTTGGTTATTGTTGTTGTTGCCGTTTTGGTTGTTATTGTTGTCATTTTGGTTGTTATTATTGTTGTTGTTGTTTTGGCTGTTGTCGTCGTTTTGGTTGCTATTGTTGTTGTTGTCGTTTTGGCTGTTGTTGTTATTGTTGTTGTAATCATCACCGTCTTGGGGCATTTTGTAATCAAAGTTCTTATATCTTGTTATGCCCTTCAAGATTTGACCACAGAGGAAGAATCATCATCCAACTATCCGCTTATAGATTTAAAGCCTTGAGATGGTCTAAGAAAAATGCATGGATGAATCTTGAAAACGGATGATAAAATGACATGAATCCAAATATTTTGTAATTGAGTATGACCCTAAAACCAAAAATTTGGAATGCAAATGTTTATGGTTTAAACGAATAATGTGGTATTGGATAGTACAGATTAACAAACATTTTTTTTACCTTACTAAAGAAAATGATCAACTTGTTTCTATTCCCTAAAGCCTCCTAAATTTCTGTTAATCATTTCCAAATCTAGGTTTTATTGCTATATTCATGCACACTTTGTGTAATGGTTACCATATATTCCATTCATGTATAAGTAATGACACTTAATTTACAGGCTCGCATAGTTTCAAAACTCTTAGGCGCGCTTTGTCTGTTATCAACAAATTAGAATAATGGGTTTACTCTATACAACAATCGAAAAACTGACTAGATACATTTATATAAGTATCCTCTATATTTAATCGATTAGATTCACAGTTCGTTCTTGTTGACAATAATGATAGTCGAGATCCAGTACAAAGTTTTTGTCATTGTCTTTTAAGTCGACACTAATGGGCAGGACAACTATTTAAAACACTACATTAAATGTTTCACATGGTTCATGCATGGCCACAAACGTACAATTTTGAAGGACTTTTAACTCACATTTTCTCCGCCCTTAATTAAATTCGTTAAATTGCATGTTACCATCACAAACACATAACAAACAATGCAAATGGAATCTAGTACGGTGGTTCTGTATCCTTCTCCAGGAATCGGTCACTTGGTTTCGATGGTGGAGCTTGGAAAACTAATTCAAACACATCACTCTTCACTTTCTATTATCATACTCCTTATTCCAGCAACTTTTGAAACCTGTGCCACTGATAAATATATCGCAACTGTCTCAGCCACCAACCCGTCCCTCACATTCCACCACCTCTCAGCGATCACTCTTCCACCAGGCTTCTCTACTGAATTCTTAGACCTTGCTTTTGGGATCCCAGAACTTTACAACCCAATTGTCCACGACACCCTCGTAAGCATTTCTGAGAATTCAACCATCAAAGCAGTGATCCTTGATTTCTTTTCCAACGCTGCTTTTCAAGTTGTGAAATGTCTTAGCTTACCGGTTTATTATTTCTATACTGGTGGCGCTTCCGGTCTTTGTGTGTTCTTATACCTAGCAACCATCCATAAAACAACTACCAAGAGTATTAAGGAATTAAATATATACTTTGATATTCCTGGAGTGCCGCCCATCCATTCTTCTGAAATGCCAGCAGTTTTTTCTGATAGAGAAAGCAACCCCTATAAAAATTTCATACACACTTCTAGTAACATGGCGAAATCTTCTGGCATCATAGCAAACAGTTTTGCGGGATTCGAAGAAAGAGCTATTGCAACGCTTCGGGATGGTAAATGTATCCCTGTTGGTCCAACTCCACCAGTTTATCTAATCGGGCCTTTGATTGCTAGTAGTGAGAATCAAGTGGATCTAACGAAAACAAATGCTTAAAATGGTTGAACTCACAACCGGGTAAAAGTGTAGTGTTTTTGTGTTTCGGGAGTATGGGTGTGTTTAAGAAAGAACAGTTGAAGGAAATAGCTTTTGGGTTAGAGAAAAGTGGGAAAAGATTCTTGTGGGTGGTGCGAGAACCGCCATCAGATGATGTAAACGAGTCGCCGCATTCAGGTGGTAAGGACTTTAGTCTTGATGCTGTTCTTCCTGAAGGATTTCTGGCCCGGACTAGTGATAAAGGTTTGGTAGTGAAAAACTGGGCACCACAGAAAGCAATACTTAATCATGACTCGGTGGGTGGATTTGTGAGTCATTGTGGATGGAACTCGTCACTTGAAGCTGTGGTTGCTGGGGTGCCAATGGTGGCATGGCCTTTGTATGCTGAGCAGAAGATGAATAGGGTGTATTTGGTTGAGGAAATGAAGGTAGCACTAAGATTGAAAATGTCGACTGATGACTATGTGACAGCAGAGGCAGTGGAGGAAACCATGACGAAATTGATGGAAGGTGAGGAAGGCAGAGTGTTGAGAGAACGGGTTACAGAGATGAGTTTAAGAGCAAAGGCTGCGGTTGAGGATGGTGGCGACATCTTTAAATTAACACAGCCATGGACCGACATGTTACGTGACCAAGCCCATGCAAAATCTCATGCAGTAGAAGATGCCCACGTACATGTTGGGTTAATTATTTAATTGGTCTATTTTAATTGTTGCTTTTGTTTTCCTTTTAAAAGAGAGAGGTCTTATGTTTACGAATAAACAGAAAATTGCTCCAAAAACTTCTCTCAATTCTATCTTGCTTCTTATTCATTTTCTTAGCCGTTGTGATCACGATTGACCCACATCACGACATCCGTGTGTAATAATAAAGATGATCAAGGTACCCTTTTGTGTGTGGATAATTAAACCAAAGTTCAGTAAATTTCATGTTCTATCCTAAGTTTGTAATTCGTTTCTAGACTCTCACTTAAAAGAACTTGAAATTTCACCGACAAGGTTTTATCAAAATTGTTCCTTCTCTCTCTCATCTCACCAATCACATTCCGTCACATTAGCTTGTGGGACTTCTTTGTGAAAATATTTTTGTGACCATATCACTCCTCATATATTGGCTTTCTTGCTCTGCCACTATATATAGTTGTGGTGATTTTGGCTTGTTGCAAATATATTTTGGAAATTGGGAGGGCCATGAATGAAATGAATCACATTCCGCCACATCAGTTTGTGGGACTTCTTTGTGGAAATTTTTTTGTGATCATATCACTCCTCCCATTATATTTAGTTATTTACATGACTATTGACGTCTTGTTCTTTTGGTGTCCAATATTAAGTTTGATTTTTCAATATTTTTTTTATTATTCTACGTTTGGTAACCAAATATTTGGCTATTTATTAATTGAAGTTTAATTAAACTTGGAATTTCATGTTCATTTTGTTTGATTTACATGTGCTTTGGAATGTTCAGTTAGTATTTATCGAACTGTTAAAGAACCATAATAGTTGCATACGGTTTCAATTGAAGCTTCAACTAACGTTTAATAGTTTCGGCCCCCTAGAGAAAATCTTCTAGCTTTGCCATTGCTTACGTGTCTTGTTTGTAACTTTGTACTATCTATATTTAATACCATATTCTAATCCACCTAGTTAAGAGATATTTTAAGGACCCTATATTGTTTACGGTCTTAAGTGTAAATGTATAATAACCTCTATTACATGTATTAATTTTCCTTAAAAAAAAACAATACAAACACAATGCATAAAAGAAAGTTGTATCTCCATGACTCTATGTGTATCCTAACTTCATTGAGACAAACAAGATACACAACCATCTTGGCATTATTATATGAAAACTTGAGATCAAACATAGTTGCAACAACTTAACTCAGAAGACTCTTTTACTCATTCAATATCTACTGGGAGAAATTTAATATAGTCTAAGACTTGAAGCATACTGTGTATCATTTGATTAATCACAATCTCTCACGAAGATTAACACAACAAAATGAAGAGTAACGATATGACAACAACCAGACATAGAAGGCATATACTCACTGATCAAGCCGTCTTATATCAAGATCCAAGAAGACACACACACGCACCCTGCAAGCCTTGGCAATACACCATCTTTAATTTATCATATATAGATTCATAGTTATGGCTTAGAAATATATGGTGGCACGTCACTATCCAAATTTTACACCATATATGATACAACTAACGTGCACATTTGAAGTACTATACGTTCATCGTATAGATTTGGCATATCTGGTACCTCTTTTTGAAGTACGTACTAACTTCTTATTCATTTTCTTAGCCATTGTGATCACGATTGACCCACATCACGACATCCGTGTGTAATAATAAAGATGATCAAGGTACCCTTTTGTGTGTGGATAATTAAACCAAAGTTCAGTAAATTTCATGTTCTATCCTAAGTTTGTAATTCGTTTCTAGACTCTCAGTTAAAAGAACTTGAAATTTCACCGACAAGGTTTTATCAAAATTGTTCCTTCTCATAGCAAGCCACTACATTATTCATGCTATTAGACGTGGATGCTACAACTATACCAAGTGTTGCTTGTCCGGCTTAGGTGCATGGGCGGAGCTTAGAATTTGATAGGGGTGTCAATCGGGTTATCGGGTAGGGTTTGGGGCTTATCGGGTCAGGTCTATCGGGTTTTGAGAAAATAAAAACTAACCCGCAACCCGACCCTATAAGGAATCGGGTCTATCGGGTTCGGGTCTATCGGGTTGCAGGTTATCGGGTCGGGACTCGGGCCTATCGGGTTATCGGATTATTCGTTAATTCAAACTTAGCCACGTTAGCAGTCTTCCTCCCAATTGTAAGTAAACCATTTCTATTTATTCTTTTATAAAGATACCACACTTCATGACCCATGTGAACTACAAAAACACCAACACGTTTATTTTTAACCATTTGTTTAATTTTATATTCCGGCATAATCTAAATAACTCAGCAACAGTTTCACATCGATTTGTAATTTTTTAAACAACTCATTTAGGGTGACCTAACATTAATATGCACTATTATTAATAGCACATGAGCAAGTAGGAGTGTTTCCTTCACTGTATTTGAGCAAAGTTGATATCTTTAGTATCTTGCCTTTTGGCCATGTGCGATACTATTTGCCATGTTTTTTGTGGCAAGATTCTAAAATTAAGAAAAGCAAACTCATGGTGATACAACAGGAACTCGAAAAAACACAATTCCTCGCCTTTTAGTCTAAATATCAACAAAAAAAAGAGCACTAATATCATAGATTTGTTAATGGGTTATGTATCTTATTGGGTTGACCCGATAACAAACTACTGTAGTTAAGACCCTAACCCGACCCTATTAGGTTATCGGGTTTATCGGGTTGACCCGATATACCCGATAAGCTAAGCTGGACCGAATCAACCCGACCCTATAAGGCCTTATCGGGTTCGGGTCGGGTCAGGTCAACCCATTTGACACCCCTACTTAGAAGGGTCTTGGCCCCTCTAAAGCTTGAGTAGTAGTGTAGTGTTTTGTGATGTTTAGAGCATTAGGTGTAGTGAGCAAGTTCCCCTCTTCATTTGGGGCTCACGGGGTGTCATATCACTTTAACAAACCTCCACAACTAACCTCTCACTAACAACTAACCTCAACTTACTCATTTGAGGCCCACCACTTCCTAAAAATACAAACATTACAAGTATAGGGAAGAGAAGAAGAAGAANAAAATACATATCTTACCTTCGCCGTGCAGAGGAAGAAGGTAAAAATGGCAAAGGATGAGGAGGGGGTCGATTTGGTGGCTAGCTATGGCAAGGATGCCAAGGTGGACTGGCGAAGGATGAAGAAGACTGCACCTAGCTCTTATGATGAAAACTTTCATATTTTTCGTTTATGGCCCTCCCAATTTCCAAAATATATTTGCAACAACCCAAAATCACCGCAACTATATATAAGCAAGAAAGCCAATATATTTAGGGTGCGTTTGGTATCCCGCTATGGGAATGAGAATATGACTATGAAAGTGAGTAGAGATGTTTGTTTAAGATGAGGGGGCCCACCACTATGGTAGTGAATGATAGATATAATCCATACTCCATATACATCAAAGAAGCTATGTATGGATCTTTCATAGGTGAGGGACGCACCACTACTATCAAACTCATACCCATTGTCATTCATGTCAGTATACCAAACACACCCTTAGTTATTTACATGACTATTGATGTCTTGTTCTTTTGGTGTCCAATATTAAGTTTGATTTTTCAATATATATATATATTTTTTTTTATTATTCTACGTTTGGTAACCAAATATTTGGCTATTTATTAATTGAAGTTTAATTAAACTTGGAATTTCATGTTCATTTTGTTTGATTTACATCTGCTTTGGAATGTTCAGTTAGTATTTATCGAACTGTTAAAGAACCATAATAGTTGCATACGGTTTCGATTGAAGCTTCAACGTTTAATAGTTTCGGCCCCCTAGAGAAAATCTTCTAGCTTTGCCATTGCTTACGTGTCTTGTTTGTAACTTTGTACTATCTATATTTAATACCATATTCTAACCACCTAGTTAAGAGATATTTTAAGGACCCTATATTGTTTACGGTCTTAAGTGTAAATGTGTAATAACCTCTATTACATGTATTAATTTTCCTTAAAAAAAAAACAATACAAACACAATGCATAAAAGAAAGTTGTATCTCCATGACTCTATGTGTATCCTAACTTCATTGAGACAAACAAGATACACAACCATCTTGGCATTATTATATGAAAACTTGAGATCAAACATAGTTGCAACAACTTAACTCAGAAGACTCTTTTACTCATTCAATATCTATTGGGAGAAATTTAATAGTCTAAGACTTGAAGCATACTGTATATCATTTGATTAATCACAATCTCTCACGAAGATTAACACAACAAAATGAAGAGTAACGATATGACAACAACCAGACATAGAAGGCATATACTCACTGATCAAGCCGTCTTATCAAGATCCAAGAAGACACACACACGCACCCTGCAAGCCTTGGCAATACACCATCTTTAATTTATCATATATAGATTCATAGTTATGGCTTAGAAACACGTGGCACGTCACTATCCAAATTTTACACCATATATGATACAACTAACGTGCACATTTGAAGTACTATAAGGACAATATATGAATAGAATGACTTATGGACCATCTAACAAGTTGAACTGTAGCTAGGCCGGCCTTCTAGTATCAGCATTAATTTGCATGCTTAAAGAAAAACTCACCAAAAAACTATCGTACACGTTTAATAACACGTACACATCCTCTTCTGTGTCACACATCTAACGGATCAAAATCTAAACCATATATCCAAGTCAATATCGATCTACATAATTGTCTAGGAGATGACACCAAATTAATGCAGACATACACAATGGTTAGAAATTGAAAATGTGTCTATTTATATACCAATGAACTAAAAAGTCAAAGACTTACGTTTTATTGAGAAAAATGTAACATCTCCAGCATCTTCATATCACATACCAAACAACATATTACTGTATATATATATATACTCCCTCCGTCCCAAATTTATTGTCCAGTATTGACTTTTTTAGTCTTTTTTCTTTAACTTTGACCTTAAATATTTTTATGGGTGTTATATAATACTTGATGCAAAATATATAAATGGATTGGGTTTTAAGTGTACTTTTCAACGGTATAATTTTTCATCAAGTATTATATACTAAAAAATATATATTTATGGTCAAAGTTGAACAAATTTGACTTTGAAAATTCAAACTGGACAATAATTTTGGGACGGAGGGAGTATTTTTTTTTAACGGTGGGTTAGTTATTAGATGTTAGTTGTTAGTTGTTGGCTCGAGTTAGTGTCGCATCCTCGGGCAGAGATACCAACCGCGAGCCTCTCCTTAGGGGATAACCCCACTCCTATTCCCGATTCGCCTGATATCATTAGAGCTTGTGGTTCTCAAGTGAGGACTTCCCGGTCGGTCACCCAAACCGGTATCACTCTCACTTGGGCTCGCTTAACTACTTACTGTATATTTATTTCGCATATATTGAATGCCAAAAATTTGTGGTTTTAGTTGTAAACTTATTTCCGTTTTTACATGCAATTATGTGCCCACCAAGTTTGGCCATGGGTATTCAGTAGGCAAAAATAATGTGTGCCTCGCTTCGCTTCACTAATGTCTTATTGTTTCAAGTAATGGATCGCTTTGGTTCACAACATCCTTTCAACCTTGATTGTTTAAGCCGGCCGGCCAGTGTACCTGTAAGTTCAGGTTTACAAAAAAGGTATAATCAAATTTGTGTAAGATTAACAGGGCCGTCCCATGATTTGATAAAATTTTTGAGGGCCCTGTACGAAATTACATAATGAGGCCTTTCGAGAAAAATGTTATAAATAAAGTGTTACCATTTATAAGATATAATGCAAATTATTTAAACGTTCTAACATATTGCTCATTTAAGATATTTTCTCTTCTAAATATCTTTTTCTTCATAAAGAATATGTTTACACACACATATAATTATTAACGAGACAAATTTTGTGGCCCCTAAAAATTTTGGGGCCCTGAGCGGTCGCTCACCTTGCACACCCTCAAAGCCGGCCCTGATTAGATTAATGATGAGTTTCATTAAAGACAAGAATTTTTGGCCTGACGGTATGTGTGTGACTTATGAGCAGGCTAGAATCAGTATCCATATTGATTTGCTAGTAAATCTTGGCTTCACTTTGTTAATTTGCAAATCTTTATAAGACTTAGGATCAAATGAGAAGAAACCTTAAAATGAGAAGGATGAGAAATACCTATAAATACATATTAGAGATGCATCAACTTGAATTAGATGCATCCATGATCTTTTAGATGCACCATAATATATTTTCTAGCTAAAAATTAGATGCATATACATATATTAGATGCATTTCATCAAGTTAGAAGAATCCTATGTATTTTTTGTCCTCTGCAGGCCAAATTTGTTGTTAGTACTACCATGCATCGTTTTCACTTCAAAATTACTTTCGAAACTAATGGGATGCATCTAAATGAATAAAGATGCATCCAATTCAAGTCGATGCATCTCAAATATGTGGTTATAGTTATTTCTCATTCTTCTCATTTTAAGCTTTCTTCTCACTGGATCCTTACCCATCTTTATAAACGTAACCTACTTAACTTAACATGGTTAATCATAAGAATACTATTTCTCTCAAAATTATTCTTCATATCCTATCAAATGTTGTTAAACAAAATAATTAACTGAACTTTATTTGTATTTTCTAATCATTTGTAGCGCATTAAAGTTTAAACAACATTAATTCATCTTAGAAGATGTTAACTCGTGATCCTTTCGATTATACATAACATGAGAACGATAGATGATGAGATTTGGCTTTGTATCAAGGTCTTTGTAAACCGGACTCTCTTATTCCCTTTATCACTTCATGCAGACGAAACTTGAATCAATGCATCTTGAATAGCCTTTGGCATGGGATCATCTTTCATTACGTTTCTCCAATATTCTTCAGGATCGTTTCTCGCATCATTCAGACTTGCAAACTAGTTAAAAACGGAAAATAACTAGAAAAAGTTAGACCAATTTTTCTTTTCTTTTTTTAATTATCATTACAAATTTCAAGGCGAACACCATTTAACATGAATGCTACTAGAACGAGGGAGAAGATAAACAAGAAAGTTGAGAGGCATCTAATGCTTTTATCTTGTTGAAGACTTTGGTTAGATGATATATAGATGGTAGTGTACTAGTGTGTGTGTAACTTGGTACGAGCAAATAAATGCTTGTTGTGCCAACAAGAAGTGAATAGCATTTAATAGGGACTTGGTCATATGTATTAGCCTACTATATTACTCGACCCAATTTGTATTATGCACTGTCGGCTTAGCCCAGTTGTTTGCATTGTTTCCCATGACACTTATTGTATTTATAATGTTTCGGTTTATGCTAATGAGAATATGGGGATCAAACCTAAACTCAACATGGTAATCAAAGCACTTTCCATATCTCCATCTAAAACACGTGCGCTTACAACAAAAACCCTAGTTGCCATCATTTTTTTTGGTAAAAGGTCAAAAGACCCGGTAAATATATTACTCCAAAAAACGTTTAAGTACAAAAGATATGGGTGAATCCCATATCTCAGCCCGTTACATAGGCGGAAAAGCTTACATAACAAGATACTTCCAATTCTCTAAATAAGAAAAAACCACTACTCAAAAGATACCATTTAGACTCCTATGAAAACAAAATTACTTTCTACCAAGACCTTGGAGCTTGATACCATACGTGTCAAACAAAGCATCTAAATTCCCTGGAAGATCGTAGACCTGATCCGCATAGTCATCATAATCATCTTCACGATCATTACCACCACCAAATAGGTTCATGGACTCATCAAACGTATACCTTGTCTTCACGATCATTTTTTTCCGTGCTTATATCTTTGCATTACTTTTGCTTGCTGCTTCTAATACCACCACAGCCACACCATAACAGGTGATAACCACAACACACAAAGACACCATTGACAAAGCATACTCCATCGCTATCATTAAAGCATGCATCCCCGCCCTCCCGATCTCGAAATTTAATTAGTATAACTCATTGAGTGAACTTTTTCTCCGTTTTTGAAAAATACACGATGTCCAGCAACACCTTACAGCCGTCTCCTCAAGCACCGTCACTCCTTAATTCACCAAAACGATTCCCTCGTTGTCATGTGGTTGTACGCCACAATATCCCCGAAACTCGTTGACATGGTTTTAAACCCCAACGCTACTGCTGCCACAATATGGAAACACCTTCACACAATCTTCCATGATATCAAAGACAATCGTGTTATTCCGTTGGACAGCGAGATATGCAATACGCGTCTGGGTAATCAAAAGGTCTCAGACTATATCCAAGAAGTCAAGAACAAGGCAGATAAACTCGCTAACCTAGGGTCACCTGTCAACAATTCTAATCTCGTAATATATGTACTCAACGGCCTCGGTAGGAAATTCTCCCACATCGCTCGAAGTGTTCAGGCATCATGACAAACTGCCCGATTTCGAGACCACTAGGTCAATGGTTTTGTTGGAAGAAACCATTCTTAACAATGAAGAGGAAAAGGAGAAGTCTTCTTTTGCTACCACACCGTTTTCTTCCACTATACTTCTTGCCTCCAAGTCTCCAACACACCACAACACCATGGCTTCCTCAGGTATCGATCAATGCCATTTCATCGTGGTGCATGCACGTACAGGAGCTCTTGTAAATTCGTGCATAGGGAACATGCTATGAGACCAATAAAATACCAGTCATCCATAAATGGTACATTAAATCGTGGGACTGGTCAAAAGAATTCAATAGGTAATGGTACCACTAATACTATTCCATCTCAGTCAACACATAAAAGAAAGTCAGGTCCAATCACAAATTCCCATGGCACAACATATATTCTCTTATAATCCTTTCGGCCGTTATCATACTCCCTGGCCTAGTTCGACTCCAATGCATGTACTATATTTTTATGCCCCATTAAGTCAAAGCCCACCACCAGCTCAAGCCCATCCACAAGCAGGTCTACAATATCCGACCCAGTTTCCTAGGGTTCAGGCCCAAACTGCAACAGCCCAACCGCTACCATATGGCTCATTTTCTGTCCGAATGTATATAACTCTTTCTAAAGTTGATTGAATTCTGCTATGTATGATAATGTTTACAACCTGAATAGAATCGTGTGACAAAGTGATTAGTGAAAATTATACATAATATAATTAGTCAGATCTGAAATTTTCGATTAGTTGGTGTTTGATCAAATTAGATGACAGGTAATATTGGGATGATAGAATATAATTGTTTATTGTAGACAGATAGACATATTGATATTGTATCTTATTGTTTATACCATATGATGATACAATGTAATTGCAATTTATATCACGTGTCTTACAATTACATCAATTGAGGGAATTCAGATTACATAGCAAGTTGAATGGAAAGTTTTGACTTATGTTGTAATTCAGAATTTTTATAATTTAAAGTATTTTACTTATATAATAATATAATGATAATAATAAAATAATATAAAATAATAATGAATAATAATAATAATAATAATAATAATAATATAATAATAAAATAAAAAAAATATAAAAATAATAATAATAATAATAATAATAATAATCCTTGATTAAAAAAATCAAATGCATCAAATTCAATAGAAACATCATTATCTTTGGAGAATTGACGAACATGAAATTAAGTTTTGATGATGTTTGGTGTCACAAAGTATACTTATTTAAGTACAATGTTCTATGAGGGGTCAACAAATGAGCTATGTTCGGTAATTAGTTACGAGTGTAGAGTTGGCCATTGCCAAAACATATAGATGGATATATGCCTTTGATTACAAATGGTAGTAAAGTATATGTGTTCCTGCAGTTGTGAGAAGCACCCTTGTCCAATATTCCACCCAGGATTTTGAAAGTGTCATAGGTGGACACACATGAAGAAGACTAGTAGCTGGGAAGCATGTGTCGGCAAATACCGGTGGTACTTCTAAAAATATGNTAATAATAATAATCCTTGATTAAAAAAATCAAATGCATCAAATTCAATAGAAACATCATTATCTTTGGTGAATTATTATTATTATTATTATTATTATTATTATTATTATTATTATTATTATTATTATTATTATTATTATTATTATTATTATTATTATTATTATCATTATTATTATATAAGTAATAATACTTTAAATTATAAAATTCTGAATTACAACATAAGTCAAAACTTTCCATTCAACTTGCTATGTAATCTGAATTCCCTCAATTGATGTAATTGAAGTGATTAAATTGCAATTACATTGTATATCAAACAACATACATAATGTAATTTGAATTACAAT
>LBNU01001372.1:278142-279471 GCA_014162995.1 Artemisia annua
TTTAACACTATCATCACAAGTTTAAAAGCACTTGATGAGAATTTTTCTAGTAAGAATTTTGTTAGGAAATTTCTTAGGGCTCTTCATCCAAAATGGCGAGCCAAAGTTACGGCTATTGAAGAATCAAAGAATTTGTCAACCCTACAACTTGATGAATTGATTGGCAATTTGAAAGTACACGAAGTAATTGATGCGTGGGTTTTGCAACCTTCGCAGTAGGTTTACCTCTCAAGGGATCTTGAGAAGCTTACAACCCCCACCAGGCAGTGTACCTGACCGATGTAGTATAGTGTAGTGGCAAGTACCGAGAGATTGATCGTTCTCTCGGGGAATAGTGTCGTTAGGATTGAAAACTACTCTAATTTAGGTCTAAAGGTTGAGGGATGATTGTTTTTGTATTTTTATATTTTATGAAAGCAAGTAAAAATCTCGGGTATTTGGAAGAGTGGGCGGAATTAGTTGCTAGTCAACTAACCCAAATATCTACTAATGCAAATAAAATAAAATAACAAGAAAAGTAAATTGTTTGTGAAACTTATATGAAGAAAAATGTGTTTACTTAGATTTCCTTACTCCCTAGCTATCTTTTACCGGTTAATTGGTTTGTTATAATTGTGTGGATGACGGGTTATATTCCATTAAACCATTCGTAGGGCCGTGTAAGATCTTCCCTAACTCTATAAGCTCCTACTTCACTCCTATGTCGAGCCGACTAAAAGCTCCTAACATGGGATCACTAGAATTCGCTTATGCATTAAATACAACCATATAATCGCAGTACGCATCTGATTCATGTTTCTTAAGACGTTCAAGCAAGTTACCGTATAGGAGGTTAGCCAGTTTTCTTAAGCCTAACATCGACATCACCCACCCACAACAATCAATAACAAACCAACAACAAGTAATCAATAGCTAGGTTTCATTATATCTAAGCAAACACAAGAAAAACCTAGCCTAGCATGTTAAAGTAAAGAGAAGCATAAGATATAATCAAGCAACACATAGACAAATTGACTGATTTGAAAAGAGACTTATCTTTAATTGAACATGAATGATTCAAGGGTGAAAAACCCTTGAAAATACAGTAAAACTCGACCTAGGGTTTATCCCTTAAGTTCTCCCAAAAGTTGCACACTAATGAATGAAAATTAAAAAACTATATATAGATTTTACAACTTGACGGCGTCACGTTTTAGCATGTGACGCCGTCACCTCGCCGCCAAAACCCTTCTCGGATTGCTCAGATCCATTCTTGATGCCGTCCCCCTTTAAATCTCTCTGGGCCGTCTCTCTTTAGGATAAAACGTGACGGCCTATGCGTCACAAAGC
>LBNU01001372.1:299791-313643 GCA_014162995.1 Artemisia annua
ACAAGATTTCCTTTGACCAATTTGTTCATAGTTTTGAAATTCAAGTGTCCAAGTCTCCTGTGCCATAGTTTAGATTCATCAAAGGTGGCCTTTGCAAGTAGACAAGTTAAAGCTCTTTTAGGAACTATGTTCTTTATATGATCACTGTATATGTTATCAGATCTAGGGACTTTGAGTAGCACAAATTTGTCATCTGGCAACTTAAAGTCAGGAGAAAGGATAAGACATTCAGTATCAGTAAAAAGAACAAAATTCCTTTTGTCACATATTTGTGAAACACTAAAGAGAATGAACTTAAGTCCATCCACAAGGAGCACTTTTTCAAAATCCAAACTACCTGTTTTGATAGTACCAGTACCATTGACATCATTTCCAAAGGTAACATTTCCACCATTTTCAATTGGCTCAAAATCCTCAAGTTGGGAAATGTCTCCTGTCATATGTCCAGAGCAACCACTATCAATAATTCCTTTGTCTTTTAGCTCATCTTGAAGATTGCCCTGCACATAAAAAGTAGAGAAATCAGTTTCTCTTTTTGACCCAAGCCATCACTGGCTTGGATTTGCCCTGTGCATCAACATAATTATACTTAGTTAGGTCCATTGATGCACTGCTGGTGTTGGAAACTTTAGATAAAGCATTTGATTTTGGTTTCCAAGTCCAGCAAGCTGAGGCCTTAACAGCATAAAAGTGATTTCCAACAACTGTATCTGTTATGAATTTTGAAACAGCAGTAGAGTCCTTTGCGTTGGCAGCAGATTCAGCTTTTGAAACAGCAGCAGAGTCTCTTGCCTTGGCAGCAGAGTCTACTTTTCTTTTAGCAGTAGGAATCTGGTGTTACTAGATCAATTATAACTGCTCAACCAAACAGGCCTTTTCATAATAAAACAACGGGATCTACATACTTGTATGTCTTGTAAGAATAAGATCCACTTAGACTGCATTGGGACTTATAGGTGAGTTCATTTTTGAATGGATCCCATTTCCATTAGTCCAAATCCTTAGCAGGAGACCCCCCTTTACCCTTTGCAGCATAAGAGGTTGAAGTCTTTGCTGCATTATTTGCAATGGGTCTTCTCACAGGTGATTTTGATTTTGAGAAGTTTCTTCTTTGATTAAATTAGTTCACCTGTGGAATAGATCTCCTCACAGGTGAGTGAGATTTAGCAAAATGACTTCTGGTATTAGCTTGATTCACCTGTGGTTTTACTGGTTGTTTAGGTCTATAATACCAAGAAGTACCCATGGGTTGAACAGAATTAACCTTTTGCCCAACAGGTTTTACATTGTTTTTACCAGTATAAAAATTTGGCCTACCAGAATTAACTTTGGAATGACCCGAATTAACCCTTAACCCAACATAATTAACATTTGTTTTACTAGCATTTAGTTGCACTTGTCTAGGTACAAACTGATTAGCATAGTTAACCCTATTCACAGCATTCCACACAGGTTTGACCTCAACATTACTAGTATTTGCCATTCTTTGTTTCTTTAGTTCATTTTCTTTAGCCATCCTTTTTTCATGAAAATCACAGTCTTTTATTAAATGACTAGAACTATGACAAACAAAGCATCTCTTTTGAGTAAAAACAAAACCTCCTCCTAACACCCTATCCTTTTTCACATTCTTTTCCTTTTTAGGTGTTTCTGGTTTATTTTCTTGTTGCCTAGGATAATTTAAAGGAGATTCACAGCTAGGCTCAACAGATTTAGCTTCAGATACAATAGAGTTGACACTTTTAAATAATTTTGACTCTATACTAGGAACACTTTCTGGTTCTGAATCAGAGTGTTCAGAGATGTTAGCAATGGACCCTGCACTGTCATCAGATTGACATGTAGAGTACTCACTGACTTTGTCATCTGAAACACTTGTTTCAGGCACCTGTGGTCCTCTTTTTCCATAGACAAATAAAGAGTCATCAATTTCAGGCCTTGGATTAGGAGTATAATCCCCACTTAAAGGTGGTGGAACTCCTTTAAAGTTATCAGTCTTAGCAAATCTATTATATACTGGTTTATCTACAGAGTCTTTACACATAAAAACAGTGTTATTCATTTCCTCTTCATAACTTAGGACTTCACTGTTTGACTTTATTTCATACCCCAAACCTATTTTGCTGTTTGAACTCATTCCTGAATCAATAAGTCTAAATAGGTTTTTATTAGAGTTCTCCCATTTATCAATTATACTATGTAGATTTTCTTTAACTTTTATAACTTTCAAACCAATTCTTCTATACCTTTTTAGTTTCTCATCCTTTTCATAAATCTCATTTGCCTGAAAAGTAAGTTTCTCATTCAAATTACTTTGCTATTTTTGATAGTTTTTAACCTGAGCCTCTAAGGTTTTAACTGCATTTTCATAAGCAAGAATTTTGACATCTAGTTCTTCTATTTGATTCATTTGTTCATCACATCTAGCTTTAACACTATTGTAAGAATCAATACATAGCATAGAACATAATGATACCTCAAGGTTGGAGCTTATAGCCATGAGTGCATTATTTGTAGAGTCCTCCTCATTAGTGTGCTCCACCCAGTTAACCACACCATCATCCATTGTTAGCAAGCCAACTTGACTTGTCTCCTTCTTGTGTCCTTCTTCTGGATATATAGATTCCCTCTTCTTCTTTTCTTCAGATGTCACCTTTACTATACATTCCCTAGCAAAGTGACCAGTGTTATTGCACTTGTAGCATTGAAGCTTTGATTTATCAAATCCAACTGGCTTATTTCCATTGTATCTGATGTTTCTTCCAGTTTTCTTGAAAAATCTTTTCATTCTTAGTGCAATCATAGCTAGCTGCCAATTGATGTCCATTTCTTCAATATCAACATCATTGATCTGATCAAGATCATCATGGATTAGATCTCTGTCTTTAGACCTCTTAGCAAAGAGAGAATAGAGGACTTCATTAGCAAAACCACTAGGAACTTCTCTTTCTCTTGAGTCCCTTGAAGAAGAAGCATAACTGCCAGAATTAAATCCGCCAGAATTAACCTTGTTAGTACTGGTCTTGCCTTGTCCAACAAAGGCAACATTGGCTGCACTAGAAGATGTCTTTAACCCCCCTTTGATGTCTTGTTAAAAATCCCTAAGGTTATTGAATAGGTCATCAATTGACCAAGTGTCCACATCTTCTTTTAGTCTCATAGACATGGCCACAGTTGACCATTCAGCAGGCAAGGATCTAAGAAACTTGTGATTTGCATCTTCAGTAGATACAGGGGAACCATGTGCTTCCAACTGAGAGAGCAGATGTTGGAATTTGTCATAACCTTTCTCCAAACCTTCAGAACTAGGAATGGTGAATGCTTCAAATTGCTGCTTGAGAACAGCCTTCTGCATCTTTTTAGAGTTTGCATTTCCTCCAAAGCGAGTTCTAATGGCTTCCCAGATATCTTTAGCATCATCCATACCATGGAACCTTCTTAGGTTTTCCTTTGGTATAGCCATCAGAAGGATGGTCCTTGCTTTCCTCTCTTTCTTCACAGCATGGATCTCTGCAGCAGAGACTGCTGGAAGTACCCTGACAGTACCATCTTTGCCTACAGAGATCCTCTTCTTTGAGTTTCCATTCTGAATCACCTTCCATACATCATTATCAATGTATTCCAGATAGTGCTCCATCTCCATGGCCCAGATATCATACTCCTCCTTCTTGAGAATTGGGAGTTTGATATTGGATATAGTGGTGGATGTAGACACCATTTGTTTTTGCTGCTTAGGTTTGCTATTCTCTGATGCAGCATCATGATGTTGTGATTCTTCAGAATCACTGTGTAAAGAGAATTCATCAACAGCAGGAACAGACATCTTATGTGATTGGTGAGTTTTTGAGTGTTTGTGGTTATGATTTTTGTGTTTCTTCTTACTCAGAGTCCCTCTACAGGCTTTGATACCATTTGTAGGTCCAAAGTTCTGGATCTAAGTAGCCTTTGTAAGACAATAAACACCTTGAATAAATCCAAGGTATTTATATGAGAAACTCTTAAGAACAATGTATACTTGATGTTAACGCAGAATATTAACACAAGCAGTAAGAACAACACAAGGATTTACTAACTTTATATTATATTAAACTTTATAAAACTTGGCATAGAACTCAATGCCGTAGGGTTCCTTTTATACTACAAGGAATTCTTAATTCTACAAATGCGTGAAAGGATGCATGCATATCTTCTACTAAGATATCTAACCATGTGCATATCCTTTCCTATAATATCTCCTAAGATATCTAACTTGTTAAGCAAAACAGACTTAACAATCTAAACATAAACAGACTTAACTAGTATCTGCCAAACTTAACTTAGTACTGACAGACTTTACTATCTACCCGACTTAACCAACCATTCCAGACTTAAGTCTGGTTACAAATAATTCCCAACATTAATAATACTTAATAGATGCTAAAAGAATTGTAAGGGGCGAGATAGATGACTCAACTAGTATTTTGACCATAGAGGCATCATCATTTAATTCACCCTCTTTTAATAGTAGCATATTTTTAGTGGTGACGATATTAGAAGAGGGCTTGTATGTCTAATAATTTAAGCCATTTTTCAAAGCGAGAGTCCA
This sequence comes from Artemisia annua, assembly GCA_014162995.1. NCBI lineage: Eukaryota > Viridiplantae > Streptophyta > Magnoliopsida > Asterales > Asteraceae > Artemisia > Artemisia annua. Next base: position 304,377 of record LBNU01001372.1, read on the forward strand.
ACCCATTTATAGCATAAGTCACCAAGTTTTATCTAAACCATCCCACCAAAATTTTTAACCGGTTCGCCAAACTTTGGATTTGAGAAAAATAAGCATTAATTGAGAAATTACCTATTTTGATATAAGAGAGTTGGTTATTAAGGGTGATGGCATGAGAATCTTCATTGTCATGAAACCACTACTTGATATGATCTTATATATCGTTAGCATTACCCAGAGTAGTCACAACTTAATCTTGTAAGGATTCTGTGCACGTACCCAAAATTCATACTTTGGCAAGGTCACCAAAACGACTCAATTCTAGATCCGTTGAACTGGACGAAGCATCTTTGATTTGTTTCTTTAGACCAAGAGCCCCAAGATGAATTTTGAAGAAACGACCCCAAAGTTATAATTCGTCTTTTCTACGTTATGTTTCACAGGTACAGTATTAGAGATATTCGTGAAACCGAATGGTGTTAATTTATCAGACAAAGAAGGAGGAGTTGGTGGGGGGAGGGGGGGAATTCTGGCGAATTTGATCACATTTAAAACGTTCTAGTGCCTTAATACCCCCATTTTGGCAAAAAAAANCTTTAGACCAAGAGCCCCAAGATGAATTTTGAAGAAACAACCCCAAAGTTATAATTCGTCTTTTCTACGTTATGTTTCACAGGTACAGTATTAGAGATATTCATGACACCAAATGGTGTTAATTTATCAGACAAAGAAGGAGGAGTTGGTGGGGGAGGGGGAGGGGGAGGGGGCGGGTGTCACTTACCATTAGACAAATTAGGGTTTAGAGGGGGACTGAGATTTGGTGGAGGGGGCGGGGTTGAAAGAGACATGAGAATTTTTGAAGATATTTTAAGATATGATCAATTTTGTTCTTGATACCGTATTAGAATTATAATTTGACTCGTTTATTAATTAACACACCAATCACAATATATGAACCATGGTGATTATTCTAAATACAAATCATAAAACAGGCTAGGCTTGTCAACTATCTCTTCGTTCCAATATTATTGTCTTTCTTTCCTTTATAAGTTATCCTAAAAAGATTGTCCATTACTAATAATATAAATTAGAATTATTTAAATTTACCGTATTGTCCCTAATCAAAATTATTATTTACAAACTTAAATGAAAGCATTAATAAATTGTCAAAAAGTAAAAATGTCTTTTTATTGCTTTTGTAGAAATCAAATCAGTAACAAATGATTTTTTTTAATTATGTGTTTTTGGTCAATGGACAATAATTGTGAGACGAATGAAGTAATAACAAGGTTTGTTAAAAAAACATCAAAATTACCACTTTTGCATGTTATACATTAATTATGTGTATCAAAATTAGTATGGTACAAATCACCTCCATATTTTAGCTCTATTTGTGATTATAATGCGTATGCTCAATCACGATGGTTCATGAATGTTACTCGTGTTACTATCTTTTGATCTTACTATAATATCTAGTAATAAGTATAACCAAGTAAAATTTGAACAACTTATGGGACTAAAATTCAGCAGTATCAAAAATTCCAAAGACAACGTTTTATCCTAAACAAAACTATATTGTAGAAATAAGACCAGGTAGGAATCACGAGAAAGAAAGATAACCCGCAAATAAAAGATTCAAAGCTGGAGTTATAAATAAAAAACAATTAAATACCGACTTTTTTGCTCACTTGTATATGAGTAGTCCATCAACCTAAAGGTTGTGAGTTCAAGTCTCGTTGGATAGAATTTGTGAGATATGTGGTGTACGTCGTAAAATTTTACTGTTTAAAAAATATAAAAATAAATTAAATTTCTACTTTAATTACAATTCATTCATTTATTTTTTATTCTACTTTTGCAAATCTAATTGATTACGACGGAACTTACTTACACTTATTTCCGTGTAAAATACCAATATACATTTATTATCTTTCATGTATTTTTTTGTATTTAAATTGATTATAGAAGTTAGTATTATTAAATGCTTTGTAATACTACTATGTTTCTTATGAAATGATATTACGTGTAATTAACTGTGGTGCTTTTAATATGCTTTGATAAATTAGTAAAATTTTGAATGATGGCCAATTTCCTTTATCTGTTCATTGACTAATATATATAGACTATAGTATGTGGAAATTGAAAGAAAAAAGAGCAGTAAAATCTAATGGAGATGACTTTCGCTTCTTTCATCTTGGTTTCTCTTTTGCTTTTTCAGGTGAGTATTCATTAATCTTGATTTTTATGTCTTATTTTCATCATATAATAGATTGAACCATGGATTTTGTGTTGAAAAAAACTCTTAACATATAGTAGAATTATGTATCTTTTTAATGAAAAACTTTTTTTACAGATCTCTATTGGAAGCAATGCTCGAGAAATCAACAGGATGTATGTGAGAAATGACTACACATATTGTGCCGAGCAAGATCATGATAGGAAAGGTTGCCTAGATCCCCGATTAAGCGCGTTCTTCAGAGTCGATGAGCTATACCTTGGCAAAAGGATGCCCATTCATTTTGCTACAAATGACAAATCTATTCGTCTACTAACTCGAGAAGAAGCCGATTTAATGCCATTCTCATCATCAAAACTACCATACATTTTCCAACTCTTGTCAGTCTCTTACAATTCCCCACAAGCCAAAAACATGGCAAGCACACTCAAATTTTGTGAACTTGAGGCCGAAAAGGGTGAGGTCAAGTTTTGCGCCGTATCATTAGAGTCCTTGCTAAACAAGACTCGTGGTATTTTTAATAATGCCAAACCAAAGCTTTTAACAACCAAGATTTTGAATTCAAATCACACCCTTTTCCAAATGTATACTTTTGTGAAAAAGCCATTGGAAATTCATGTTCCTAAAATGGTGATTTGTCATACCATGGCTTACCCTTATATGGTTTACTACTGCCACGGGACAAAGGGTCCTTCCAAGAGGTTGTATAAGATTGCGTTAGGTGGGGAGAATGGAGAAAGAGTTGACGCTGTTGCTGTTTGTCACATGGATACGTCCACGTGGGATCGTGACCACGTGGCATTCCATGCGCTTGGAGGTGTGCCTCGCAGTTATCCAGTGTGTCATTTTCTCCCTGCCGATAATCTTGCATGGATCCCGTCTACTTAAGTGAATGGCTTGTAATCAAAATAAGTAATATGAATGAATTAATAAAACACAGTTTATCTTTTATTTTTCCTTAGAGTTGAACTATAAAAGAGTCACTTTTAACACCCTTGGGTTAATTAGAAACACATATAACTAGTAAACTAAACGTAAATAAATGAATAAGCTGATGATAGTTTCTTGGTTTGGGTAGGGTCTTGCACACAGATGTACGCAGTCTAGCCGTTCAAGATATTCTTGCGATCGTTTCTGACCTCTTTCTTAGATTAGCTCCAACTATATATCTAGTGAGGTTCGAAGTTTGAACAATAAAACTCTTCTTGCTTAACCATTAGGTTACTTTCTGATAATTAGAATTATATATAAACATAAAACATTACTCTCCGAAAGTTTTAATTGCATGGTACTCGTCGCAACCCGTGGGTACCCTGCTAGTTTACTTAATAAGGATAAATAAATTGTGTCAAGATAGTCCAAAATTATTATAGAAAGTGTATTTAAAGGATAAAAGTAGAAAGTGAAAAGTTTTGTCATGAGAGATAAACATTAACTAGTTTTGTAATAATTTGTAATATTTCTCGATTAATTCGCAATATGTTATTTATTTCATTTTAAATTATAACTTTCTTTTATATTGATAAAAACGAAAAATGTTCCACTAGACTTTTCTATTTTTGACAACTCTTTTGCATGAAGCATCCCGAGAGGGATGGTTCTCATTAGACTTTTCTATTTTTCAAAATAATTCATGTCATTAGTTTTGACATGAATGATTTGTATCGTAACTCTTTTTTTGGGTAAAAGGGTTAATTCACCCCGGTAAAATTTATTACACCAAAAACATTGAAGTACAAAGGATGAGGGTGACTTCCCTCATCTCAGTCCCTTAGGACACTTACAGACTCTCATATAAGAATGACAAACCATTCCTATAACTTACCAATTGTATCGTAACTCATAAACGATATAAATGAATTTTGCAGTTTACTCTCACTTTTATACTCATTGTTTCCAAATAAATGTTTGTATTGCTATTTTGCTTTTTCTGGAATAAGTGCACTTTTGATTACAAACAATATAATTTTCTAAAAGAGTTTTGCTAAAATTTCAAATTTATTAAGTCATAAAAAGCATATAATTAAAATGAGAGTTAATATCATAAATGGTCCCTGTAGTCTGTCAGGTTTAACGGACATAGTTCTTTTACTTTTTTTTAACGGATCCAGTCCCTGTGGTTGCGACCCATAACGGGTTTGGTCCCTTGACCAATTTTTCTGTTAGTTTGGCCGTTAAGTTGGTCATGTGGCGTGCACATGGAAGGGTAATTATGTCTTTTCGCATTGAATTAGGGATGTTTTTAAAAACCAAGATTAAATTCGTTTCATCTCATCTTCAATTATTTTTCACAAATTAAAAACCATCACCACCAGATTTACACATCTGTTACACCACAATCAAGACACAAACACATATATTTCATCTTCATCTTCATCCGTCAATCAACCCGCACCCACCATCACCACTAGATTTACCATACTGATAAAACACAGAATTATTATTATTATTATTATTATTATTATTATTATTATTATTATTATTATTATTATTATTATTATTATTATTATTATTATTATTATTATTATTATTATTATTATTATTATTATTATTATTATTATTATTATTATTATTATTATAAATACAAACTCAGTATCTAAAACAATGAACAACATAGACACAATCATAGTGACACATATATCTAATCTTCTTCAATTTGTATATATAATCTTCTACAAAAACACATAAACTCACTGTCAACTTCACAAACTAGATTGACTATCATGTTAACTCTACAAAAATCTATACATATATATACAAACCATAAACATCACAAAAAATTCTCACATCTCTCACTAAATGTACAAACATTTTTTTCAGCATCTTCTTCAAGCCACTTACATAGGGATATACATCAGACTTTCGAGTCAGCCTACCCGTGTGAAAGTAATTTGGATCTAGATATCCAAATGTACCTCTTACCATTGTGTTAACATAAGTGGAAGGTTGATTAGTTGGTCCTATTTTGGATAACCCAATGTCTGAAATCATAGCTTCCCAATTACTATCTATCAATATATTAGAACTCTTAATATCCCTATGTATTACTCCATGCTTGGTTCCTATAGTAGTACTGATTGTACAATAATTTGCACGACCAGGCCTTCGATGGTGATCAAAGGATATAGGGGATGTTGTGGTTGAGTCAAGCTTGTGTCTAACCTGAAAATAAGAAATACGAAGACACTACGTTAAGTGATTGCGCAGGGGTTGGGCCCTGCGAACCACCTCCGGCGTGTGAATAAGTATTTGGTATGAAAAGTTTAGTGAAAATGTAGTAAAAGAGAGTTGTTGAGATTGCATACCAGACTTGTGGATCCTCCAAGCTATTTCTAGGGGAGAAAAACAGCTTGGAGAGTGCTTACACCTTTTTCGGAGATCATGGGGGCGTCCCATGATAAGTGGCAACCGCTAGGGGTCGCAATTCCAAAAATTATTTGCAAAAACCTAGGATACATGAGGAATTTATGTTTCTTATCCTTAATATTGTTTTGAAGTTCCTCAAATATATATCTAGACCAATTATAAGAGGTACCTCGAGAAAGACACATGACACCACAAGCAAGAGCAGTTGAAAATTGATCCCATCCCCCTGACTTGGGACTCAAACATTGAAGAAGTGTGTGAACCAAGAACCTCCATTTAGGACACAACTTATTCTTATGCCAAATCTTTTTGTCACCAGCATCATGACGATACTGATGAGGCGAAAAGTGTACCGCTTTTGGGGGGTCATTTAAGCCCTAAATCGTAATTATTTGATCAAATATTGCCCTAAATCGTTCCTTTTGTCATTTTAGGTGCTTTGGAGAAGAAATCTGGAAAAGGAAGCATTTTGGACATTTTTGTAGCATAAAAGTGAAGAAAACGACAAAGTCTCTAAATCTGCTGGAACAGTACCCATGACGGAGTCAAGGCTTAGGAGGTGACGCCGTCAAGCTTGACAAACGGAGGTGGATGTGAAGATTGTCCTTGATAAGCCAGAATGAAATTTTGGAAGTTAAAGGGGGACGGTGTCAAGAGGCCGTCAGGAACCCTAACCGCGGCGAGGTGACGGCATCACAACCCAAAGAGTGACGCCGTCAAGTCTGTATATCTATATATATTTTAGCAATTTTCATTCATTGTGTGGAACTTTTTAGAGAGAAACCCTAATACGAATTTTAGCAGCTTTTTCAAGATTTTTCGCCTTGAGATCTTCCATGTTACATTGAAGATAAGTTATCAATTAATCATTCAATATGTCTATGTGTTGTTTGATTCTATCTTGTTCTTGTCTTTTGTTTAACATGCTAGGCTAGGTTTTCTTTGTGTTTGCTTAGATCTAATGAAACCTAACTATTAATTATTGGTTGAATGGTGTGTTATTAATTGTATTGGATGAATGTTTATCGATGTTAGGCTTAAGAAAACTGGCTAACCTCCTATACGGTAACTTGCTTGAACGTCTTAAGAAACATGATCGGATGTGTACTACGATTATATGGTTGTATTTAATGCATGAGCGAATTCTAGTGATCCCATGTTAGGAGCTTTTAGTCGGCTCGACATAGGAGTGAAGTAGGAGCTTATAGAGTTGGGGAAGTTCGTACACACCCCCACGACTGGTATTAAGGAATGCAACCCGTCATCCACGCAATTATAACACACTAATCAACCGGTAAAAGATAGTTAGGGAGTAATGAAATCTAAGTAAACACACTTCTCTCCATATAAGTTTTCACAACCATTTTATTTTCGTTTATTTATTTTATTTGCATTTGTAGTTATTTGGGTTAGTTGACTAGCAACTAATTTCGCCCTCTCCTTCAAACCTGAGATAATTTTACTTGCTTTCCTAAAAACATAAAATACAAAAAGAATCTTCCCTCACCCTTAGACCTATTAGAGTAGCTTTTCAATCCTAACGACACTATTCCCCTAGAGAACGATCAATCCCCCGGTACTTGCCACTACACTATACTACATCGGTCAGGTACACTGCCTGGTGGGGATTGCAATCCTCTTAAGATCCCTTGAGAGGTAAAACCTGTTGTAAGGTCGCAAAACCAAGCATCAAGTTTTTGGCGCCGCTGCCGGGGAATAGTTATTGTTTAGGTTGAAAATTTCATTTTTACTTAGGTCTACTCATTAGAATCCTTTCTAGTGAGATTTTTATTTTTATTTTTCTAGGTTTTCTTTAGTCTATCTTTTTCTTTGTGTGTTTGTTCGTAATTTTCATTGACTATTCCGTTTGCCATTATGGAGAACGTGAATCCACAAAATCTGACACTAGAGTTTTACCAGAAGAAATATAATTATATTAAGTTGGATTTTTTAAGATGGAGGAGTGAAATGATGAGAACTGAATCTTGCATTGATTTTAGTGAGTACCTTAAGAAAAGAGACCAAGTGTATAAAACTTTTGAAAAAATCACCTTAGGAGCTCCATCAAACCCTCAAAATACCTCATTTAGTGAAACCTATGCACCATATGAGCCTTCACCTAGGATAATTTCTTATGAGCCACCTAGCTGCATGTCATGGTTAGGCCCTACCATAATACAAGATGAACACATAGGTGACATTGATGTGATGGAGGATTTAGCCGAACATGATCACATTGATCAAAAAGACCTAGATTTTATGATCGACGACGATGAATCTCAAGAAACACATGATGAATCTTTTGGGCAATTTGAATATAGCAGTCAGAATATTGAGGATGATCCTTATGATTCGGATATAGAAGTTGAGATGCCTAGAGAAGCACTTGAGATACTAGGGAAAATGCTTAGGATAGATTCTACTAAAACAAATGATGAGGATATAGGTGATCTTGACACGAGGAATGATGAGGTAAATAACATAAGCCCACCAAGTAATCCACCAGTCCTACCATCATTTTTGTTGAACGGCGGGTTAGTTGTTAGATGTTAGTTGTTAATTGTTCGCTCGAGTTAGTGTCGCATCCTCGGGCAGAGATACCAACCGCGAGCCTCTCCTTAGGGGATAACCCCACTCCTATTCCCGATTCGCCTGATATCATTAGAGCTCGTGGTTCCCAAGTGAGGACTTCCCGGTCGGTCACCCAAACCGGTACTACTCTCACTTGGGCTTGCTTAACTACTTAAGCCTTTACCACTAGACCACAAGCCCCATGATCCAGTCCTACCATCATTTGACGCACACACACCGCCCGTGACTTACCCGGAAGAAGTAGAAGAGACTTTAGGAACCTCAATAGAGTTGGAGCCCTTGGACCAAACACAACTAGAAGAAATAGGTTTGAATACTTGTAGTCATAATCTTTCTTTTAGTTCTATGGAAGTTCCTAGTTTTGATGAACCGGAGCCTCAACCAAAACTGTTACCTAATCATCCATCCTTAGATGTGAATTTAGGAATTGAAAAAGGTCCCGATCCACCCATCAAACCATATAGTACGGGTAATTTTACGTTGGAGGTAGCTGACTTTAAGCCTTGTAGAGAGGAAGCTAACATAGGAGTGAACCATAACCTTACATACTTACATCACCCATTCATGATTGATTACAAGAAACATTATGGGTTTAAACCGGGTTTATTAGGTCAAGATGGATTCCCAACTAGGAGTCTCTCAAAGTTGATAGAAGATGATCCCTTTTTAAGAGAAAACTTTAACTCACCCATTGACCAAAGTGAACTAGGTAAGGTTATGACGAAAGGAGCACACCCCTTTGAGCATATAATTCATCCACCACTCTTTCCTCACGAGGCATACTTCCACCGAGATGGTGTGTATCGCTACTACCACCCGCACTTAATCTTAAGTGTTGGGAAAACCTCCCCTTTATCCGTTAAATAAGGGTAGAGTCAGGCTCGCGACTCGAACAAAAACAAGCGCTTCTTGGGAGGCAACCCAAGCTTTATTTGTTTGTGTTGTTTGTTTGTGTGTTTGATTTTATTTGCTTCCGTATGTATGTTTTATTTTTATTGTTATTGATTCATGCTTCAAACTAAATTGTGAAAATGCTTTATTTTGTTTTTAACTTCGTCTTAACTACATATAAAGGTATTTTGCAAAAGATAAGT
>LBNU01001372.1:324000-350839 GCA_014162995.1 Artemisia annua
AAAACCTGCTATAGTCATCAGTAATTACCAAACAGAAGTACTTGTGATCAATACTTCTTACTTGAGTAGGACCAAAAAGGTCCATATGAAGTAGCTGGAGTAGTTCTGTGATGTCACTGACAGCTGTAATGGCTTTATAAGAGGCCCTGTGTTGCTTCCCTTTGTTGCAGGCAATGCAATTATGCTCATTGGTGAAGACCTTAGAAGGAAGCCCTTGTACCAAACCAAGCTTAGACAGCTTGTTAATTGTTTTAAAGTTTACATGAGCCATCCTCCTGTGCCACTTGGTAGATTCACTGAGTGTAGCTTTAGCAACCAGACATGCTAGATCACCTTCAGGTAGAACTTCATTCATGTTGAAGGTATACAAATTATCAGTCCTTGGCACTCTCAGCAGAATTGAAGTATCTTCTGGAAGTTTGAAGTCTTTGTTTAGCACAAGACATTCATCCTCTGTAAAGAAAACTTTGTTCTTTTTGTCACATATTTGTGACACTGAGAACAAGGTAAACTGCTGAAGTTCCTTCACATAGTACACATTTTCAAAGTGTAACATGGGTGTTCTGATTGTGCCTTTCCCTGTAATTCTACCATTTCCTCCACCAAAGGTCACATTGCCTCCACCTTGTAAAGGAACAAAGTTAATCATTCTATCTTTGTTGCCTGACATACTTCTAGAACAGCCACTGTCTACGATTCCAACTTCTTTACTCAGTAATGGATGAAGCTACAACAACAACAAAATAATATACAAGAAATTAGTACACTTTGGAGACTCAAACCATGACTGGCTTGAGCCTGCCCTGTGGATCATAATAATAAGGCCATGTAGATGGATAAGATCCACAATTGGTCTTGGAGCAATGCTCTAAATTATGTCTAGTAGTGTTCCAAGACCAACCTGCTGAGGGCTTAACAGCAGTTTCCCAAGGTTCCCCCCAACCCATAGACATAGGATGATAGAAACCAGGCCAACAAACATTCTCATAAGGAGGAAAAATAGGTCTATTGAATGTTTGGGTAGCATTTCTCTTTCTGAATGAAGGAGAAGGTCTGTCAGCAGGAACTGATGTATCAGCAGAAACTGATGTATCAGCAGTATGAGATNTGTTTTAAAGTTTACATGAGCCATCCTCCTGTGCCACTTGGTAGATTCACTGAGTGTAGCTTTAGCAACCAGACATGCTAGATCACCTTCAGGTAGAACTTCATTCATGTTGAAGGTATACAAATTATCAGTCCTTGGCACTCTCAGCAGAATTGAAGTATCTTCTGGAAGTTTGAAGTCTTTGTTTAGCACAAGACATTCATCCTCTGTAAAGAAAACTTTGTTCTTTTGGTCACATATTTGTGACACTGAGAACAAGTTAAACTGCTGAAGTTCCTTCACATAGTACACATTTTCAAAGTCGAACATGGGTGTTCTGATTGTGCCTTTCCCTGTAATTCTACCATTTCCTCCACCAAAGGTCACATTGCCTCCACCTTGTAAAGGAACAAAATTAATCATTCTATATTTGTTGCCTGACATACTTCTAGAACAGCCACTGTCTACTATTCCAACTTCTTTACTCAGTAATGGACGAAGCTACAACAACAACAAAATAATATACAAGAAATTAGTACACTTTGGAGACTCAAGCCATGACTGGCTTGAGCCTGCCCTGTGGATCATAATAATAAGGCCATGTAGATGGATAAGATCCACAATTGGTCTTGGAGCCATGCTCTATATTATGTCTAGTAGTGTTCCAAGACCAACCTGCTGAGGGCTTAACAGCAGTTTCCCAAGGTGCCCCCCAACCCATAGACATAGGATGATAGAAAACAGGCCAACAAACATTCTCATAAGGAGGAAAACTAGGTCTATTGAATGTTTGGGTAGCATTTCTCTTTCTGAATGAAGGAGAAGGTATGTCAGCAGGAACTGATGTATCAGCAGAAACTGATGTAACAGTAGTATGAGATCTGCTGTTAGACTGAGTTGCCTGTGGGACATATGATGGTATATTTTCAACATGTGTCCACTGTTTCCTAGGTTTCTTAGCATATGCACCCATTCTTTGCTCATGAAAAGTACAATCCTTAATCAAGTGAAACTTGCTACCATACACAAAACATTTCTTCTGTTTAGAAGATTTATGTAAAGAAAATGATTTCCTATTGATAGCATTAAAAGAAGAAACATCACAAGAATTGTTTGAAACAGAATCAACATTATTGTTTTGCAAAGAATTAAAATACAAATCTTCAGCAGAAACTGTTGCTGAAGTGGATTCATCAGCAGCTACTTTTGAGGACTTGCAAGGTAACTTGGGTGATAGCTTAGGAGAGGTCTTGGGTGAGGTCTTGGGAAGGCCAGACTTGTCATCTGAATCACAGCTTTCATAGGCAGTAGACCCTTGATCAGAAGACTTGTCACTGCAAGAGACAGAGTCAACAGAGTTAGTAACAGGGTCAGGTAAGTCAGTGGACTTCTTGCCATATAAATGGTGTGATCCATCAAAGTCAGAGGTAGAGGTAGTAGGCATATGTTCTCCTCTAATAGGACCAGGAACAGCATGTAGGTCACCTTCTTTAACATAGTGTTCTAGGCCTGCTTTTGTGGATTTTCTACTATCATCTCTAGCCTCTAAACCTACATATTTCTTAAAACCTAATCCTATAGTAGAATTTACAGTTTGACAACTATACAAACAACTTGCTAGACCATTACCAGAAATTAACCATTGGTTATGTAAAGCAATTTCTTTATCTAGTTTCTCCTGAAGCTCATTCTTTTCAGATTCTAATTTATTATTTAAAGTTGTAGTGTAAGTAGCCTTATCTTGAGCAATTTTTAATTCCTGATTTAAGTATTTAATTTCTTGCTCATATTTAACTTGATTCTTCTGAAACCAAACTTTTTGACTTTCTACAAGTTTTAATCCTTCCTTATAAGAGATAAGGTCTTTATAACATTCATTATATTTTGGTTTCAAGATATCATATTCTTCTCTAAGTTCATTATATTTCACATGACATCCAAACAAACAGTTTTGTACCTGAGATATGCCCATAAAGGCATAAGCATCACTGGAATCTTCTGAAGAGCAGCATGCCAGCATTCCCTTCTGATCAGCATCATCAGTCCTTTCATGCTGCTTCCAATCAATATGGTCATCCATAGTGAGCAAGGCAGTGGGATAACCATTCTTTCCAGATTCACTTCCCTGTTGCTGCTGATAGGATGAGTATCTTACTTCCTCAGCAGTTTTCCTATCCTTGCATTCTCTTGAGAAGTGTCCCATCTGACCACATGTGAAGCACTTAACCTTTCCTCTTGCAAACCTAGCTGGCTCCCTTCCATTGTATACAAGCTTCCTTCCTGATTTCTTCTCAAATCGCCTAACACCCAGTGAGAGCATAGCCATCTGCCATTTGAGGTTCATCTCCTCCATATCCAGAGGATCCAATTGCTCAAAATCTTCATACGAAATTTGTTGAGATGTTTCACAGTCAGCAACAAATGAATGAAGAATATCCCCTACTACACTTCCTGCTGAGTTGCTGGATGTGTGTGAAGAGGAGACAGATGGTAATGGCGTGGTGCCAGTCAGCATCATTGGTGAAGTGGATCCCACAAAAGCTGAGTAGGTGGATGTAGATGGACGAACAGCACCTTTGACATCTGGTTCAAGTGTCTTAAGCTTGTTGTACAGGTCATCAAAGGTCATTATATCCAAACCACCTCTGGTCTTCAATGATATGCTGACTTGTAGCCATGAGGGAGGTAGAGATCTCAAGAACTTTGCATTGCAATCTTCTTGATCAGGCTTAGCCTTCAGCATTTGCAATTGACTCAGGATCTTATGGAACTTATCATAGCCTTTGTGAATGCCTTCCTCTTCAGTGATGGTGAACTCTTGGAACTGCTGCTTCAGCATAGACTTTCTCATTCTTTTGGACTCATCGTTCCCTCCAAACTTAGCCTTTATAGCTTGCCAGATATCTTTTGCATCATTCATGTAGTGAAAGTCAGCCAGATAATCTTGAGGTATAGCTTGGAGTAGGATGGTACGAACTTTGCTTTCCCTCTGGATGTTCAGAACCTCTTCAGCAGATGATGGCTCAACATGGAAAAGTCTTCCTTCTGAGTCTGTAGCAGTTCTTCTAGGCTTGTTACCATGTTCAATAACCCTCCAAAGATTGTGATCAATATTATTGATCCAGTTTTGTATCAGCATGGCCCACACATCATATTCATCCTTCTGAAGTATGGGAAGTTTCCCATTGCTTTGTGAAAGGTTGAGTTGTGTCATAGACACAGAGAGTTGGTTTTGGGTTGATGCAGAGGTAGATACTTCTTCAGATGATCCAGACATGGTGTTTGAATGTGTGTGAATAAAGGATGTTCAAAGTAATACAGAGACTCTCCCGAGGCTCTGATACCACTTGTTGAAACTATTATAGACCTTGATAGATCTAAGAGCCTTAAGGATATCGTTAGTATAGCCAATGTAATCACTAGCTAACTAATAGAGAATCTCTAGAGTTTGTATTCTAGAAGCGGAAACAAATACAAACGTGTAAACAGTAAATACTAAGAACAATTGATCCTCTATGGATCTTTATATTAAGAACTTGTGTTTTCTAAAAACTTACATTCAACATAAACGTGTGTTCCTTTTATAGACAAGGAACCCTAACCCTAATCCGTTCTCCAAGAAACGTATCTTCTAAATAATATGCATTATCACTTACTATAATATCTCATGCATATCCTAACTACATTACATAATATGCGGCTAAATAAACTATATCTGCTGAACTATAACTTCAGCAGCAACTACTCTTCAGCAGGAACTAGTCTTCAGCAGGTTCCTTCTTCAGCAGTAACCATCAGCAGAATCTACACTTAGTAGAATTCCCAACAAATTCAATTAGAAATAAACAAGTTTTAAAAAACGTAATAATTGTATTTATTTACAATACCTATTACACTATTCTTTCGTTCAATCACCTCCACACCTTCTGCAATTGGTAGAAAAGCAAAACCGAATTCATATTCTTCTTTTTGTCTTTCATACATCAGTCTTGTACTCCACGCCTTGAATGGTGGAACAGTCTTCTCCACTTTTATAGACTTAGATATTGTTGAATTAACATATATGATCTGCAACAAATATGATAGTGAGTTTATAAGTGTATTATTTTTTTGTATTTAGACTGTCAAAAGTAGTGATAGAAAACTTACAGCCAACAAAAGTAATGGTCCACTAAAGTATAAGTGTGGTTTAAATCCAGTACACTCCTTTACCATACAGTCTACAACATACGAGCACCAATCCATCTTAGAAACGTTATCAGTATTAGAGAAAATTGGTATAATTCTCTCATTTATCTGCCCATCTTTGTTTCCATGGCCAAATATAGAGAAGAAAAGGACAAGGAAACAAACTCGAAATTCCCAATCAACTTCTGTTAGACTGATCAAATGTTTTTCCAACTTTCTTATATATATATATATATATATATATATATATATATATATATATATATATATATATATATATATATATATATATANTTTATAGACTTAGATATTGTTGAATTAACATATATGATCTGCAACAAATATGATAGTGAGTTTATAAGTGTATTATTTTTTTGTATTTAGACTGTCAAAAGTAGTGATAGAAAACTTACAGCCAACAAAAGTAATGGTCCACTAAAGTATAAGTGTGGTTTAAATCCGGTACACTCCTTTACCATACAGTCTACAACATACGAGCACCAATCCATCTTAGAAACGTTATCAGTATTAGAGAAAATTGGTATAATTCTCTCATTTATCTGCCCATCTTTGTTTCCTTGGCCAAATATAGAGAAGAAAAGGACAAGGAAACAAACTCGAAATTCCCAATCAACTTCTGTTAGACTGATCAAATGTTTTTCCAACTTTGTTATATATATATATATATATATATATATATATATATATATATATATATATATATATATATATATATATATATACATTAACAAAAATACTTTTCACTTGTTTTCTCCATTTTAAAGTAGTCTATTCCAATAGATTTTTTTCTTTAAGTGCTTCAACTTTTATATCCCCCATTGGGATTCGAAGAACTTCCCGAACCAATTCTCGAGTTATTTTCAGATTTCTTCCATCTTTCATTTTTATCGAGCAAGTTTTTGAATCAAAATTTCTAACAACCCACATCCCTAATTCTGTTGGTGTAGAATCAAAATTGAAATTACTATGAAAAGCACAAAATCCCATCTTTTCTAATTCCTCCACCTGAGGAGTTCTCAATGAATCAAGAACATTTTACAGACTTTTCCGTGACATTCTTGCATTGATAGATTTATTCTCTATGACAACACCCTCTTCTGAATCCATCTCTATCGCAGATATTTTTCCCTTATTTTTCTTTCTACTTTTGCTACATTCATCAGTATTTTTTTTTTGCCTGATGTTCAACAACCATTCTTTTCAATAATTCTTTCCACTTTGCTGCAACAGCTTTTTTTAAAGTAGGTGTGTCTTCTACGTTTGTTTTATAGACAAATACTACAACTTAGTTCAACTATTAGTACATAAAATTTATTCCATCACAACTCAACTACTAGTACATAAACTACAATCTTACTTCACATAAATTACAATCTTACTTTAATCTTAAGAAAATATCAAGTATACAATTTCATAAAAGCTAAGTACATAAAAGCAACCACATCTCTGTTTATGGTCACTTAAACTTCTGCATAAACTACACAATCTGCGTAAAGGTTACTGCATCCCAATTCAACATCTACTGCATCATAGAAATAACCAAACAAAGAAAAACACAATCTTCATCTACCACAATACAAATAGCGTATACAATATAAAATAAAGAAATAACCTGGAAAGAATAAACCAAAGTTCTCTAAGTCACAGTATGATAGCAATACATCCATATTTGCAAGTTTCTCCATATATAATCTCATCTATATTGTTATTGTGAGTTTGACAACAGATACAGAGTCACCAAATATAAGAAAACAAACATTTCTTGTAGCCAAATAGTCACGCTAAAGCCTATACTAAGAAAACAATCATATCTAGTTATATACTAATAAAAGCTCCGTATCTCATATACCAGACCTTATAAAAACCAAATTATAATAAACATCAATCCGAATCATCAAATATTTTACTTTTTGATTTTACTATCCAAAAAACCTACAATTAATTTTGACCGTAAACCGAAGCTTAAGAAAAACAAATAATCAATTGTTATTTCTGATTAGTATTGTACTGATTTTACTATCCAAAAACCTACAATTAATTTTGACCGTAAACCAAATCATCATATCTCATTTCTTGACAATTGTTATTTCTGAGTAATATTATACTGTTTATAAGTACTTATTCGTAAACCGAAGCTTAAGAAAAACAAATAATCAATCCCAAACAACCTTCGATATTGGCAATTTCATTCATCTTGGACAAATATAAAAGTCACTACAACACACTCTCATTCTAAACTTTTTATAAAAGTCACTACACGACAAGCTTAAAATCATCGATATCCTATCAATCATAAAAATGCTCACAAAACCTACATTATACTCATAAGCAATTCAACTAAAATCTCACTTTTAAACATCACACAAACTACAATCTGCATAAAAGTTATTGAATCTCAATAACTTTACTGCATCATAGAAACTATCATAAAACTTATTGCATCTCAATTCAACTTCTACTGCATTATAGAAACTATAATAAATTTAGTTCATCTCAATTCAACTACTACTGCATCTTAATTCCACTTATAGTTAATTAATATATTGTATATAAATTAAATTCAAAATTCAAAATATAAAACTTACTTGATATTTTCGTAATCGATTTTTCTGAATCAACTCTTATTTTATCTTTTTTCCTTCTATCAGCACCGTCAACCATATTTTTATTTTCTAAAATTATTTAAGAAAAAAAAAGAAAAAAAAAAGAAAAAATCATTATTATGGATTAATTAAAAACTTTGTAATACAAATAACAAAATTGATGGAGTAAAATATAATTATCGATTAATTAAGAACTTACTAGGTCTTTCAGATTTAAATGACCGTGTCTTCACTGTAAGGGATATATATATATTTTTCTTTTTTTTTTTCTTTTTTTGTAGTGAGAGAAATGAGAGGAAGTTTGATGAAGTGGAAGAGAGAGATGGAAAAATAATCATATTTGTTTTTAATGGGCTGGACTATAGTAACAAATCAATTATTTTTTCAGAAATAATTTGGTTAAAATAATTGATTTGGGTTGGACTATAGAAATAACAAATCAATTATTTTTTCAGATTGTAGTTTTAAGCAATTAATTGGCTGGACTATAAAAATAACAAATAAAATATTTAATGAAAACTTTTATAATTTAGGCCCAATAAGTCATTTTCATACAACTTTGATGTACTATAATTGAAATGCAATAAAATTTTAAAAAATTAAAACTAGTAAGATGCTAGGAATTACATCAAACTCGATCGATATTAGTAATAACGACTCGCACAAACTAAAAACATAAACACGACCCTCACTAACATTATAAAAGAATAATTAATGCTATATGTAATGCAGTAGAATATTACCTGTGATGCACTTAATTTTGACAACATTAACTTTGTTATGGTCCAATAACAATATTATTTCATTAACTTATTTTTAGATAAAACAAATGCATTAGCTTTTTAAATTGTTATGCAAACATTATAAATTGTCTCTTTATATACTAATCTCCCTATAATTTATAAGAGGTGATTTGCTCATACAGTCTTTTTCTAATTAAAATTAAATATTTATTTATAAAAGTGATTATTTATTTATCTAAATAATATAAAATGTATATTAAATTATATAGTTATTGTTATTGTCTCTTTTTATACTAATCTCTCTAAAATTTATGACATGGATTTTGAAAGTGGATTTTAAAATATTAAATTTAAAAATCTGTTAAATTGTGATGCATTGGAATTTTCACTATGATGCAGTAATACTAAAGTTGCTAAACTAAAATTCCAATGGTATTAAACTACTCTTATATTATGAAACATATTGGTTATAAAATATAGCTACCATCTGTAACACAAACAACAATAGGAACCAAAGGTTATTACAGGTTACGAGTATATGCTGTTAACAAGACTATATTCCGTTATCAATACTGGTACATTTTACACAACCACTACGTGAAAATTCGAAAAATGTATTGATAATTATTACAACGGATGATTGCTATAATTAATAAAAAAACCAATTGTTATATTTTTTACTTTTTGATTCAGTAATGCAGTAAAGTTTACATTGTAATGCAGTTCTGTTTACTAACATTTAATAAAACAATTAAAAAAGTTATATAACATTAAAAAAACAAAAAAATATAACTAATTAGATAATAATAAGATTTATTTCTTTCAATAGATTTATTTTTTTCAAGTGCTTCAACTTTTATATCCCCCATTGGGATTCCAAGCACATCATGAACCAATTCTCGAGTAATTCTGATGGTGTAGAATCAAAACTAGAATTTAGATACTATTTGATTTTCATATATATTTAAATTGTGATGCATTAAAATTTTCATTATGATGCAGTAATACCAAAGTTGCTAAACTAAAATTTCAATGGCATTAAACTAATCTTTACAATTATATAATGAAACATATTGGTTATAAAATAAAGCTACCATCTGTAACACAAACAACAATAGGAAACAAAGGTTATTACAGGTTACGAGTATATGCTGTTAACAAGACTATATATTTTTTACTTTTTGATGCAGTAATGCAGTAAGGTTTACATTGTAATGCAATTATATTTACTAACATTTAATAAAACAATTAAAAAAGTTATATAACATTAAAAAAACAAAAAAAATATAACCAATTAGATAATAAATAAGTTTTTTATTAACATCATTCTTAATATAAATAGTAGACATTACATAAACACTAACAGAAGTTTGTTCTGAAATTAAAGATAACAAATTATATAAAAATTAAAACTATCAAACCTAGTCCATCTTGCATAGGACCTTCAGTCCATCTTGGCTAGTTTCGTCAGCGTGTGAGAAATCTTCCTTGTACGCTTCACAATTCCCCGACGCTTATCAATCAGAAGATCTATTTCCTTCATGTCTTCTGCATGTTCTGACATGAGAAGTTCCAAATCCTCCTTAAAGATATCCTTGTTGCAACCAATATACTCCAACTCCATTATGATATCATGCCTTTTCTTAACAAGAATATTCATTTAACCAATCTTCTTCGAGTTTTCTTTCTTATCAGATCTTAGGGCCTCTTTTTTCCTTATCGAAAATAGTAAACAGCACCTTCGGCATTTTATGAGAATTAATCTCTACTTTAATTTGCTCAATTATGGGAGTCTTAGATTCCATTCCTTTAACAATGATTGTTATGTGATGATATGATCGAGAGTAAAAGTGTAACAACCCACTAACTTTCCCTTAGGTTAGAAATGCCTTACTAACTTAACTTAGGCCCTCACTAAGCACAATCTAGGTTAGAAATGCCTTTAGGATTTTCTCGAGCTAAATTTTTGCTTTACTATATCTTATTAACCTAACTAACCCTTAGACAAGCTCACATATCTACCAATGCCAACCAACACTTTGTTTACTTAATGTAAACATCCCGGTATGTCAAGTCAAGGTTATAAACATATTTTCACTAAGAAAACTATCACTCTAGTACACTATGATTATCTGAAAACCCTAACTGCACCAATATGTTTACGGTTATCTTTAAAACCCTAATTGCCTATCTGAATTAGCTTGAAAGTGTTTAAAGCTTAGGTATAAGTTACAATAGCTACCCTAGGATATATTAGACTCCCTAAAACATAGTACAAACCCCTAGAACTTAGGTACAATTCCTATATGCATAAAACCCTAAATAGGTTATAACTTCCTAGAAACTAGGTTTAACTTTCCCAAATCTTTACCATAAGCTACCATCACTTAGTATAAGCCCCCTAGGACTTAGCATTAGTCATTAGACACTCATAGGACACCATATTAGGCACTAAACCCTAGGATAAACCTAAAACTCTCACTAGACAAAACAAGGTTAAAACTATACCTAAAACCTTAAAACTAGCTACTATACTATTCCTATACTACCAAGCCAGCAACCTAGCACCTCTATATAACTAAGCAAGCACCCTAGCACCTCCAAGCACCCAAGCAAGGAAGTGCATTACCTCCTTGTCACCTCCTTGCCCTTAACCGCCACCCTCGGCTCATAACCACCACAACCGGCCTATGGCGCCCCTAGCTACCACCATAGCCCATCCTCATCATCACATAGACCTGCCACAGCACCCCATAGCCTTGCTTACTCCCCCCTCCCCCTCCACGACACNCCCTTAGAAGCTATAGAATACGAGTGGCGAAGCCCTGTCCTAGTATTAGACCAACGGTATTATGTTGATAACATAATACAATAGTAGGGAGCTTCATATGAGGAGTCATATACTTCTGAATTACGATGGCCCGAACGGTGTTATGTTATATATAAAAACCCTAAAGATAATTAGTTAAGAAAACCTAGACTAAGACTTGACATACACACACCTACACCAACCCAGGATATGTGAGTGATTTGTCTAAACCCCTACTTTAATTAACATAAGACCCAGGTGAGTTTTCATAACCTCACACCTTTTAAACGCTTTCTAAATGCTTTACAAACCATGTGAGGGGGATACATGCTTTAAACCGAATACAAGTCTCTTTCTTTGGTTATTGCACGAGTAAACAAACTGTCACTAATACATAACAAAAATTCATGAATCTAATCATTTGGGATATTTTACCCACGCGAACGCGAGCATAGTTTATAGATCTATTGGAGTTTGACAACTTCCGTTGGTATTAACACCTCACTGGGTGGTACCAATAAGTATTATACTTGAACCCACTGAAGGATTAAATTTGGCAAGTTATCCTTCCCATCCCCTCATTTTGGGTCTGCAGCCCACATGACCCGGATTGTTAACGTGTGTTTCATGAGCTTATTGCAATATACCTTCTATCACTAAACTTTTACACACATAGGGTTTAAGCTGAACCCTGTGGAACTTGTATTCACTAACTTTCTATTTAAACCTATGACTCTCACTCAACATACGTGTTGACTTTTAAGCATGTTATCCTAGGTAAGTAGGCACTATAGGAACCCTGGCACGGAGAGGCACTGGACATGAGAATGTCCAGTATTGTTATCATTCATCAGTTTTGTGTCTAAACCCGTATCTTAGGGACCTCTCTTTTGGTAAAAGTATATCTTTTACTGTAAAAACTCTGATGAATAAATGAATGATAACAACTTTTTCAAAAACGTCTCTTTTCGAGTCGTTTTCTATATCTTGTCTTTGTTTCCATGAAGTAATACCCCAAACACTTAATCCGCTGCGATCAGTGAAAAATAGGGGTGTTACAGATTGGTACAAGAGCCTTGGTTATAGAGAACAAAGGATTTTTCCTAAACTATAAACACTTNTCAAAAACGTCTCTTTTCGAGTCGTTTTCTATATCTTGTCTTTGTTTCCATGAAGTAATACCCCAAACACTTAATCCGCTGCGATCAGTGAAAAATAGGGGTGTTACAGATTGGTACAAGAGCCTTGGTTATAGAGAACAAAGGATTTTTCCTAAACTATAAACACTTTTTCAAAAAGCCCTCCGTGCCACTAGAATCCCCGAATTTTCCTTTAGACTCCCGACTTGCCTTTAGGTTAGGATTCCTAGACTTGCCTTTAGGTTAGAACCCATGAATTGCCTTTAGGTTAGATTCCCCACTATTGCCTCTAGGATAGAAACCCCACTATAAGTATTGCCTATAGGATATACCTACTTATGTTAGAATTATGCTAAGATACTCTTTCGGGTATTACAGTAGATATGTCATCTTATAATAATCCTATCATCGTGTTGGATACCGATGATACGGATACTTCATCCGATAGTGACGAATATACCGCAGCTACCCCTACCCACTCATCTTCTGGCTCCAATTCTCCGGAAGAATTAGCCCAGAATATCTTAACTAACCTAGGATTAGAACTTTCACCAAATGATCCCTATATGCAAGCAAATAATGGGTATATGCAAACATATGGTGGAGACATTCCTACCGTATCTATTATAACCCCTACCCCATTTATACCCCACTATAATAGTCAAGATCGTTATGTTCGCGAAATTGTTTCACCTCCCCATAAGAAATTACGTATTATACTACCTTCACCTCCCCCTAGGTTTGAAATAGGTAGTAGTTCATATAAATCACCTTTAGAAAGGCATGAGGAACAAATAGAGGATATACTAGGTCACTTAGATAAGTTATCTTTAGAATGAATAGAAAAAGTAGAAAAATAGGATTAGTGAACTAGGAATAGGTAGAAATAGGTTAGAAAACGAATTAGAGAAAACCCGTAATCAAATCTTTAGGTTGCAAACAAAATACGAGGGACAATGCGACGAAGTAGTTAATGTCCATGTTAGGCTTTCCACTATAGAAATGCGTATAGAAGATATTAGGGATAGTCATAGGTCTGACATAGATAATCTTTTGGAAGCTATCCAGGAACTTAAAAACAACCCAGAATCAACATAAGGTTATAAATTAGGTAACATAGGTTTATAGGTAGATAACTTAGTTAAACGGGTACTTGACTTTGTAAAATAAAAGTTTTAACCTATCTATACTTTGTTTTACTTAAAGACTCGTATCCCATATTAGGATTCCCTATGCCTTAGGATTCACTATAGATATGATAGGATTCACTATAGATATATACATTAGGATTCACTATATATGCCTTAGGATTTACTATAGATTGCCTTAGGAATTAGGAATTAGGAATTATTGATGAGGCAAAAAGTGTACCGCTTTTGGGGGGTCATTTAAGCCTTAAATCGTAATTATTTGAACAAATATTACCCTAAATCGTTCCTTTTGTCATTTTAGGTACTTTGGAGAAGAAATCTGGAAAACGAAGCATTTTGGACGTTTTTGGAGCATAAAAGTGAAGAAAACGACAAAGTCTCTAATTCTGCTGGAACAGTACCCATGACGGCGTCAAGGCTTAGGAGGTGACGCCGTCAAGCTAGACAAACGGAGGTGGATGTGAAGATTTTCCTTGATAAGCCAGAATGGAATTTAGGGACTTAAAGGGGGATGGCGTCAAAAGGCCGTCAGGAAACCCTAGCATGGCGAGGTGACGGCGTCACAACCCAAAGAGTGACGCCGTCAGATCTGTATATCTATATATATTTTCACAATTTTCATTCATTGGGTGGAACTTTTTAGAGAGGAACCCTAATACGAATTTTAGCAGCTTTTTCAAGGTTTTTCACCTTGAGATCTTCCATGTTACATTGAAGATAAGTTATCAATTAATCATTCAATATGTCTATGTATTGTTTGATTCTATCTTTTTCTTGTCTTTTGTTTAACATGCTAGGCTAGGTTTTCTTTGTATTTGCTTAGATCTAATGAAACCTAACTATTAATTATTGGTTGATGGTGTGTTATTAATTGTATTGGATGAATGTTTATCGATGTTAGGCTAAAGAAAACTGGCTAACCTCCTATACGGTAACTTGCTTGAACGTCTTAAGAAACATGATCGGATGTGTACTACAATTATATGGTTGTATTTAATGCATGAGCGAATTCTAGTGATCCCATGTTAGGAGCTTTTTGTCGGCTCGACATAGGAGTGAAGTAGGAGCTTATAGAGTTGGGGAAGTTCGTACACACCCCCACGACTGGTATTAAGGAATGCAACCCGTCATCCACGCAATTATAACACACTAATCAACCGGTAAAAGATAGTTAGGGAGTAATGAAGTCTAAGTAAACACACTTCTCTCCATATTAGTTTTCACAACCATTTTATTTTCGTTTATTTTATTTTATTTGCATTTGTAGTTATTTGGGTTAGTTGACTATCAATTACTTCCGCCCACTCCTTCAAACCCGAGATAATTTTACTTGCTTTACTAAACACATAAAATACAAAAATAATCTTCCCTCACCCTTAGACCTATTAGAGTAGTTTTTAAATCCTAACGACACTATTCCCCTAGAGAACGATCAATCCCCCGGTACTTGCCACTACACTATACTACATCGGTCAGGTACACTGCCTGGTGGGGATTGCAAGCCTCTTAAGATCCTTTAAGAGGTAAAACCTGTTGTGAGGTCGCAAAACCACGCATCAAGTTTTTGGCGCCGCTGTCGGGGAATAGTTATTGTTTAGGTTGAATTTTTATTTTATTAGGTATACTCACTAGATTCCTTTCTAGTGAGATTTTATTTTATTTTTCTAGGACTTCTTTAGTATATCTTATTTCTTCGTGTCTTTGTTCGTAACCATTTCCATCCGACATCATGGAAGGTGGTAATATCCTTGATCCCAACAACCCACCACCACAACAAAACAAACCTCCTAGAGCCCGTACCTTAGGTGACTACTCCCGTTCTAGCCACCATGGCTATCGNAGGTTGAATTTTTATTTTATTAGGTATACTCACTAGATTCCTTTCTAGTGAGATTTTATTTTATTTTTCTAGGACTTCTTTAGTATATCTTATTTCTTCGTGTCTTTGTTCGTAACCATTTCCATCCGACATCATGGAAGGTGGTAATATCCTTGATCCCAACAACCCACCACCACAACAAAACAAACCTCCTAGAGCCCGTACCTTAGGTGACTACTCCCGTTCTAGCCACCATGGCTATCGAAACACCATTGAGCTCAATCAAGGAGCCAATGTGTCACCCTTGCGATCCGACACCATCCAGTTGGTGCAAATCAACACCTCAAGGACTTTCTTAAGATCGTAGATTCCATAGACCTTGATGTTGAAACTCGAGAGACGACCCGACTGCGTCTCTTTCAATTCTCTCTGCGAGACCAAGCTAGTCAGTGGCTAGAATTTCTACACGCAGGATCCATAACCTCTTGGGATGATCTCACAACTCGTTTCCTTGCTCAGTTTTTCCCACTGGGAAGGACTACCAAGCTTAGGAATGATATCTTGATGTTCCAAGAACATCAAAGCGAAACCCTCTACGAGGCATGGACTCGATTCAAGGACTTACTCCAAAAAGTCCCTCACCATGGCATAGATCTTTGGCTCCAAGTCCAAATCTTCTATGACCATATCAATATCCCCACGAGGCAAACCATTGACCAAGCCACCGGTGGCAAGCTACGTGATCTAAGTGCGGAATAATCATGGGATCTCCTAGAAGATCTTGCTCTCTATGACAACGAAAGTTGGAATGACCCCCGTGATTTGAATAAAACGGTCAAGGCAATATCTTTGCCTTCGAATAATTCAAGCACTTTCCGACCGTAGGATCATTGAACTTGAGGACCAAGTCAAGTATCTAATGAAATCCTACGAAGCTCCTAAACCTTCAAGCCAAGTGAACAAAATCACTTCTTCGTGTGAATTATGCAGTGGTCCCCACGACACTCGTGATTGCATGGAACTCCCCGAACAAGCTTTTGCGGACTACGCATCCTCGCGTACCGACGGAGCGAGAGACAAGTGGTACACTTTCAAACCCGAGCCAAACCCTTATGGTGATTCATACAACCCCTGATGGAGAAATCACCCAAACCTTAGGTGGAAGCAAAACCAAAACATGCCCCAAAACAATTCTTTCAACCCACCTAATCGTTTCCAATCAAGCGGTTCATCCTCAAACCGCACTTTCAATAACAATCCTTCCAACAACTATGGTAGTACCAATCATCTTGAAGGATTGATGTCCAAATTTATGGCATCTCAAGAAGCTCGAATAGCTAGGTTCGAATCTGAATTTAACCAACAACAAGCGGAGATGACTAATAAAATTGACAACTTATTGAAAGCCCTAAATAACCAAGTGCTATCACCTCCACATAAGGACGCTAGGAACACAAATAGCGGACCCCAAGTCAAAGACCCTTCATCATCCAAACATGTCCACTTCGTCAACATTGTCACTATTAAGCCAATCGATAGGAATAAGGAAGAAAGTGATAAGGATGAGGTTAGACTAGAAATTGAGCCTAAGGATGAGGTTAAGGAAGTTGAGGTTGATAAGGAAGTTAAAAAAAGCGAAGTAGAGGAATTAGATGAGGTAGAGAACTACTTCAATAGGTTACCAACCAAGGAAGAACGAGCATACCATAAGGATTTATTCGATGACCCCGAGACACCATACTTCCTAGGTAATCCAATCATCAAAGCGGGTAACCCATCCAATATCAACATACCTTGCAACATTGGGCATGTGCATGTGTGGAAAGCCTACATTGACCCTAAATCCCCCATAAACATCATGACTAGGATCCATTACAATTGGATAATGAAAAAGCAACTTGGACCTAGGATATTTCCTAATAAGGGTTGGATTAGTAACTTCGTAGGAAGAGTGAAAGGATTACATGTGTATGTAGGAAACTTCACCTATATCACCGACTTTGTGATTGTAAAGGATATTCGTCCGGTAATAGATGGTTGTTTAACTCAAGTAGTATTTGGAAAACCGTTTGTTGAGGCTTCTAAAATGGATTATGACCCATCCCTAGGGATAGTTAGATTCAAGGATGAGACTGATGAGATAGCCTACCAATGCCCTATAAGACAGAACAATTTGAGAAAGAGCATAAGCAAGCGGTCTACTATAGGAATAATGAGGATAGACATAGAG
This sequence comes from Artemisia annua, assembly GCA_014162995.1. Classification (NCBI taxonomy): domain Eukaryota; kingdom Viridiplantae; phylum Streptophyta; class Magnoliopsida; order Asterales; family Asteraceae; genus Artemisia; species Artemisia annua. Next base: position 341,791 of record LBNU01001372.1, read on the forward strand.
GAGTAGACTATGTTATGAGTAGAATATTTGGTTTCTACAAAGAGTGCTTGCAACTAGGTCCGGAATATAAGACTATACAAGAAGATGACCTAGACACCGAGACCAATGATGGAGTCATGTAATGTATGGTGACTTTGAGTTTAGCTACAAGACTCGTTAATAAAGAAAATCGCTTCTTGGGAGGCAACCCAAGCTTTGTTTGTTTGTTTTGTTTGTTTGTTTTTTTGATTTTATTTGCTTCCGTATGTATGTTTATTTTTTATTGTTAATGATTCATGGTTCAAACTAAATTGTGAAAATGCTTTATTTTGTTTTTAACTTCGTCTTAACTACATATAAAGGTATTTTGCAAAAGATAAGTGTAAGGGAAATCTAAATCGGTTTATTAGAACGAATGGAACATGAATCATAACAATATTAAATTAACATACATATTAGTAATTGTTTGAGTCAAATGCTTGTATCGAGTCATAATGATATTTTGCAGGATTTCTAGGAATTAAGAATTGAGTTTTTCCAGAAATTTTCCGGAAACTTAACATGAAAAATCTATTAGATCACTTCTGACGGCGTCAGGCTCCAACCTGACGGCGTCAGGTGTAGTTTTCTGGAATTTTTGAAAGTTTTGTTTGTCTTCCGGAATCATAAAATGCTTTATTAAAACTCTAACTTATAAACTCCAGGAATCTGCAAAATATTCATTCCACAAGCATTATATTTTACAGAGATAGGTGTGTAATAAAACTAGGAGAAATACCTGTTAGGGCAATTTTAGTGCCAAATTTAAAATTTTTTACAACATATAGGAGTGAAACTTTGGTCTTAATGAGCGTCTCATGGATAGGAGTTATATGACTAGCACAAAACCGTACCACTAAAAAAATTTTCCACCCCAAATATGTGAGGTTCGCCCCTAGAATTGGTAGGAAAAGCATTTATGCTATGATGTGTGAACCGGTAGCACTTAGATTCTAGAACTTGCATTAGGACCATCCAAAATCCACTAGTGAGACTACATTCGTGTAGTTAGATTTACTACATGATAAGAGGCATTAGGATTAACCCATTGTTTTACACCTGTGTTTTTGTTATAATTACTTTGGCTACATTGGTTAAGTAATTCTCCCACACCCTTGCATTGTACCCATTGTTTTACATCTGTGTTTTTGGTACGATACCCCTAGTACACCCTTCAGAGCCTATCTTTTTGTTTCTAACTGTAAGCATTTTACTTAAAGGAGGAATTTTCCACGACCCACTCAAATGTACACCCAAATCGCCTTAGCCTACCTTGTATGCACTCACCTTTAGTGCATTATTGTGACAACATTTGTTTAAACCCTTAGTTAATTATCTAATTGATTACATGGTTGCTAAGTCGAGTCATATCTTGTACATATTGTTTTGGGACGATTGCGACTCATGGGTAAAGTACTAGTGTAATGGAGTAATGGGGAAGAACATCATTATTACCCCCATATGTGCTAATTATTTTAAAAGTACTGCAAATGTTTCGATTATCTTAATTCGAGTCATTAGAATAGTATTTGTAAAGTATGTAAAAGTTCAAGTGTAAGGGGAGAACCGAGGCCCCTATGATGTATTATTTTGGATGGTAGGGTAAGAGTGTATGAAGGAAAAAAAATAGAAAAAATCAAAAAAAAAAAAAAAAAATGAGAAAAAGAAAAGTAGAAAAAACATACGGACTACCATCCCGTTTCCTTTTATGTTTATTTTATGTTTTATTAGTTTTTGATTAGCTTAAGTCGAGTCTAGTCTTGGCTTAGCAACGCCATATTGTACATGTAATTAATCAAGATCTTTAACTCGCCACCAGTAAAATATCCCTTATCCAACAAACCCGTGTTTATCATATCCCTACACCTCACGTTACAACCCTTTGGAAAGCCCTCTTTGATAGTTTATCTTAGGTGCTTACGCCTAGTGGAGAAGGTTTTTGATCCTTTCCCAAGCCTATGGTAATCTATTTGCTATGACAGGTAGTGAGAGATATTATTCATTTTCATTTGTGAGATATACTTTTATGACACCTGAGAGATGTGAGTATCTAAACACTACTTGTGAGGTGCTAGTATGTAATCTCCGTGCTTATTATGATTGAAGGGGAACGACTATTTGTTGTAATTACTTTTATATTAGTGTTAAATGACCCCTAACTTGTATTTTGATTAGAATAAAAGCGCATTTGCTTGAGGACAAGCAAATCTCAAGTGTAAGGGTATTTGATGAGGCGAAAAGTGTACCGCTTTTGGGGGGTCATTTAAGCCCTAAATCGTAATTATTTGATCAAATATTGCCCTAAATCGTTCCTTTTGTCATTTTAGGTACTTTGGAGAAGAAATCTGGAAAAGGAAGCATTTTGGACGTTTTTGGAGCATAAAAGTGAAGAAAACGACAAAGTCTCTAAATCTGCTGGAACAGTACCCATGACGGCGTCAAGGCTTAGGAGGTGACGCCGTCAAGCTAGACAAACGGAGGTGGATGTGAAGATTTTCCTTGATAAGCCAGAATGGAATTTTGGGACTTAAAGGGGGACGGCGTCAAGAGGCCGTCAGGAAACCCTAGCACGGCGAGGTGACGGCGTCACAACCCAAAGAGTGACGCCGTCAGATCTGTTTTCCTATATATATTTTCGCAATTTTCATTCATTGTGTGGAACTTTTTAGAGAGGAACCCTAATACGAATTTTAGCAGCTTTTTCAAGGTTTTTCACCTTGAGATCTTCCATGTTACATTGAAGATAAGTTATCAATTAATCATTCAATATGTCTATGTGTTGTTTGATTCTATCTTGTTCTTGTCTTTTGTTTAACATGCTAGGCTAGGTTTTCTTTGTGTTTGCTTAGATCTAATGAAACCTAACTATTAATTATTGGTTGAATGGTGTGTTATTAATTGTATTGGATGAATGTTTATCGATGTTAGGCTTAAGAAAACTGGCTAACCTCCTATACGGTAACTTGCTTGAACGTCTTAAGAAACATGATCGGATGTGTACTACGATTATATGGTTGTATTTAATGCATGAGCGAATTCTAGTGATCCCATGTTAGGAGCTTTTAGTCGGCTCGACATAGGAGTGAAGTAGGAGCTTATAGAGTTGGGGAAGTTCGTACACACCCCCACGACTGGTATTAAGGAATGCAACCCGTCATCCACGCAATTATAACACACTAATTAACCGGTAAAAGATAGTTAGGGAGTAATGAAATCTAAGTAAACACACTTCTCTCCATATTAGTTTTCACAACTATTTTATTTTCAGTTATTTTATTTTATTTGCATTTGTAGTTATTTGGGTTAGTTGACTAGCAACTAATTCCGCCCACTCCTTCAAACCCGAGATAATTTTACTTGCTTTCCTAAAAACATAAAATACAAAAAGAATCTTCCCTCACCCTTAGACCTATTAGAGTAGTTTTTCAATCCTAACGACACTATTCCCCTAGAGAACGATCAATCCCCCGGTACTTGCCACTACACTATACTACATCGGTCAGGTACACTGCCTGGTGGGGATTGCAAGCCTCTTAAGATCCCTTGAGAGGTAAAACCTGTTGTAAGGTCTAAAAACAAATAAACATACCTAGGAATACTAAAAAGCACTTAGAACCACTATGCCTTTAGACTGGGGAAACTAGCTTCGGTGAAATATAACGAATCTTGTTAGGAAATTGCCCTTTAGTTTTAGGATTCCCTACTCATCCGGTATCAGGAAATGTTCTAAGAAATTAGAGCATAAACTATGATATTATTCTTATCACATCTTACCTATAGAATGGCACGTACACGAGCTACCACTCCTGTTACTCCCACTACTCCCGCCATGACTCAGGAAGACATCCAGCGACTAGTGACTGACAGTGTGACTGCAGCACTAGGAGCTAGGGATGCCAACATGGCTAGAAACCCCGAAACTCCTGTAATGAAGAAGAGTAACTACAAGGAATTTATGAGCTGTCAGCCCTTCAATTTCAAGGGGACAGAAGGGGCCATAGGATTAATTCATTGGTTTGAAAGATGCGAGTCAGTATTTGCCCGTAGCAACTGTACTGAGGATTGTAGGGTTAAGTTTGCTACTGGTACTCTTACCGAGGAAGCATTATCATGGAGGAAATCGTATGCCCAACCAATAGGAATAGAAGAGGCATACAAGTTATCATGGACTGAATTAAAGAATCTTATGGTTAAGAAATATTGCCCTTGGACAGAGATTAAGAAAATGGAAGACGAGTTCTATAACTTGTCAGTAAAGGGGAACGATGTTAAGGCTTATATTAGGAGATTTCAAGAATTGGCAACTTTGTGTCTTACAATGGTGCCAACTGTTGAAAAGACAATAGAAGCTTTCATCGGAGGTTTGCCCCGAAGTATCGAAGGGAATGTTACTGCCTCTAGACCTCAAACTTTAGAGGAGGCCATTAACATAACTTTGAGGTTAATGGACCAAGTAAAAAAGCACAACTCTGTGCCAGCGCCCTACGATAATAAACAAAAGTTCCACGATGGGAGAGCTTTTGGTAACTCTCGAAATATAGTTAGTAATAACTGTACCAATCCCTATCCTCAACCAAGGCAAGAGAATGCGAAAGCATATGCCGCCACTCCTAATGAGAGAAGTGGTTATGCTGGGAGTGCCCCTCTGTGTAAGAAATGCAACTGGCATCACACAGGGCCTTGTTCAATTAAATGTACAACATGTAACAAGGTGGGCCATCATCCAAGGGATTGCAAGAACAAAGGACCATCTACTGGGGGTAATCCACCACCAGCAGTAGTCATTTGTTATACTTGTCGAGAAAAGGGACACTATGCAAATAAGTGTCCAAAGAAAAATACTGATGGTGCCCAGGGAAGAGCATATATGTTGAGGGATAGGAATGATACACAAGATCCGAGCGTAGTCAGGGGTAAGTTTCTCTTAAACAACCACTTAGTTAGTATATTATTTGATTCTGGAGCCGATAGGAGTTTCGTATCTATACCCTTAGCCTCTAGACTTAGGATTAAACCCATAGCTTTAGATACCTATTATGAGATAGAAACGGCCGATGGAAACTTAGTTAGTACTAACACCGTCCTTAAGGGTTGTACCCTAACTTTACTTAACCACCCCTTCGAGATTGATCTCATACCCATGAGACTCGGTAGTTTTAACATTGTTGTGGGAATGGATTGGTTGTCCAAGAATCTAGGAAAGATTCTTTGTGACGAGAAAATCATCCATGTACCTATCAACGGTGAGACTTTAAATATCCGAGGAGATCAAAGTAAAACTAGACTTAACTTCATTTCATGTATCAATTCAGTTATTGAATTGAAGTTGTGACAGTAAAAAAACAAAAAAGATTGGCCCACCAGTAATAGAGGGATATATGAAAAGGAACATTAACCAATGTTTTAAAAGTTAATGTGGTACAATGTACACTGGTGTTTGATCACTAGAAATGTGGTGTGCAAACCCATAAAGCCTTAAGCAAATACATATATTAAATGATTATGTACAATTAACTTTTGTACAACTATATACATAAATTGACATGATAATAAATACCATTAATGTAGTTTTTAAAACACCCAATAAGTGAAAAATACAATTATTAAGCCTATTGTACAATTATGTATCAACCAAATCATGTTTCAACAATCAACGTTAAGAATTAAGAAAGCCACCGACTTCAACCAACTGCCATAACCAACTACAACAAACCAACAATAGTTCAACAAAACTACAAGATTCAATCCAACTCCAAATCAACCACATCACCAACTGCCAACTTTAAAAACTTCATACGTAAACGACTAACAAAATTCAAAAAACAAAAGAACAAGTAGTATAATAAATAAGATTGGTTGTGTTTGTTTTTTGAGAGAAATAAAGAAGTAAAATGTGGTAGGTGGGAAAGGATAAATGGAGGTGTGACTGCGCTTATGTGTAAGCATTAGATTAGGTTATATGTGTAGAAGTGTGATATATTAGGTTTATGAAAACGGCCAAGTAATTCAAAAGAATTGGAGGCCCGAGTCTATAGCAAGATAAATACTGGGTTGAAACTAAGTAGTATAACAAATAAGATTGAGACAAAACTTGGGCCAAATTTTGTGAATATTTTGAGCTAAGTATTAGGTTGATATATCGGACTGCAATTTCAAACTGGGTTGAAACCCGTTATAATTATGTGTAGATTTTTATACCGTCTGAAACGTAATGAAATTTATTACACTTTTTGTTAGATACTTGCGACTATAAGGTACTATTAATCACTTTGACCTCCTGTCTCATAGTTTATCGACTACTGCATCCATATTATTGCAACATCACGTGGGTGCATTAATATTTTTATATGAAATAGTATGCTATTGCTTAAAGATATTAGAAAAAAATCTCTTTTTCTATAAAGTTATTGTCATGGTAAACATATAATAGCAAAATATTATTCGCCAAAAATTGCACCACCGGGTACTCTGTTTAGCAATTAGGCTAGAGGAGGATACAAGTATTTCATTGCCTTTACTGATGATTACAGTAGATATAAATACGTTTACCGACTCTGAGGTAAGTCTGAAAGTTTCAAAAGATTCAAGGACTTTCATAATGAAGTACAAAATCAAAAGGGCACGATTATTAAAGCGCTCCTATCTAATAAGGGTGGCGAGTATCTAAGCCAGGAATTCGACGATCACCTTAGATACTGTCACAACCCACAATTTCAGGTCATTTCCCAAACCTCGACATTTCACTATTCACCCGTTACTATTCATCATTTACTATTCATCGATCACTATTCATCATTTTACTATTCATCGTTTTTGGAGTCAATTTGAGATTTCGAGACACGTTCAGAAAATTTACTATTCACATGACACTATTCATTCCCGGAGGGAATGTACTATTCATGCATATCATTCAATTCATCGTAAACAGGGTTTACGGGTATTCATGTTCGCGTAACCGGTTTGGTTTAGATGCGAATTCATGCATTATTAGCAGAGACACTTCATACGGACTAGAAATAGTCCACATATCCTCACAATAACATTTACATGCTAATCCACTCGTAGGTTTTCCAAAAGTATTCATTTTAGTATATTTGACGTTTCACGTACATTTAAATTCAAGAAAACGCTAACGCGCGATCATAACATGAGAATTACACGTCCAATATTCCTCATTTTGTTCCCGACATGTTTTTAAGTTCATTTTAAGGTCCCGGAGATTTCAAAGTTCATTTACCCGGTATTTTGGAAAATTAGNTGGTTTAGATGCGAATTCATGCATTATTAGCAGAGACACTTCATACGGACTAGAAATAGTCCACATATCCTCACAATAACGTTTACATGCTAATCCACTCGTAGGTTTTCCAAAAGTATTCATTTTAGTAAATTTGACGTTTCACGTACATTTAAATTCAAGAAAACGCTAACGCGCGATCATAACATGAGATTTACACGTCCGATATTCCTCATTTTAGTCCCGACATGTTTTTAAGTTCATTTTAATGTCCCGGAGATTTCAAAGTTCATTTACCCGGTATTTTGGAAAATTAGTTAATTTATATCGTAGTTCACGTTTACATACGACGGTTTTCGTATTAACTAACTAATTATCGTCCTAACATCCGACACTCGTTCCCCACATAATTTTATCATTTTTATGACTTCATGATATCCCGACTAACGTTGTTAAAATTCATTTCTAGTAAACCCGGTACCCGATTGCATTTAAACTACAAAAACTAGACTAAAAATACCTAATCCCACTACACCACCTAAATTAAATCATAAAATCTATCAAACCAACCAACCCCCCCCCCTTTTTCCTTGATTTGAGCCGGCTCCCACCCCCCATCCCATACCAATCAACTTACAAACTTAATTATTTACTTACACCTCTTATTTCAACTTTTACACTCCAACTCTTCCTCTCATTTTTCAAAACACAAAAAAATTATAACTCTCTCTTTTTCTCTCTTTGTGGCCGGCCTCCCTCAAGAACAACATCAAGAACTCACAAGATTTTCAAGATCCATCNCACTCCAATCACTTACAACTCCATAATTTACTTACACCTTTCTATTTCAAGACTTTTACACTCAATCTTTTCTCACACATTCAAAACACAAAAAAATTATATCTCTCTCTTTTTCTTCTCTCTATAGCCGGCCACCTCAAGAACACATCAAGAAAATCACAAGTTTTTCAAGATCAAGTCATTTTCTAGTTCTATTAGTGAACCTTTTTAGAGTTTTGAAATAAAAACTCAAAGGTTTGTAGGTTTTCTTCATCAAGCTAACTAATCTTCAAGTAAGTTATCAAAAACCTATTTTCATAAATATTTCAAGTTTCTTACCATGATCATACACTTTATTTCAAGATATATATGCATATGTTACTCTTTACCACTCTTTTTATACTTTTCACTAGTTACAAGCCCTAGAAAGTTAACCTAGGTGAATCCTTGGTAGATTAATATGGTGAGTGATGTTTAGGAACCCATGACACCCTAAGAAGGTGTATGGTAGGATATGGGATTGTTGGTTGATGTTTGTGATGTTTTTTGACAAGATACTAACTAGGAAACCTATTTTTGAAACATGTATATACCTACTGATGTAAAAGAGAAAACGTGGGAGAATCAGTAAATTTTGAGTTATATTTGGCCAAATATTTAGAAAATACATTCCGAGATGAAACTATGGCCGAAAACGGGGATAAAAACGGGCTTATAACGAAGGAGTTATGATTTTTACATGTTTAACGATAAAAATTGTTTTCCGGAAAAATGTGTTGCTGTTTGGAATTATTCATTGGGTCATTTTGGGCGTTTGGCGAAACCTAGGTGACCCGGGTCTCTAAAAACATGTTAGTATTTGTTTATACGAAAGTGTGGATATAAAGAACGAAGGAAACGGACGTATAACGATTATAAAAGCCACGTTTTAAACTAGATATAAACTTAATATTTTGACAGCTTTTCTAATAGAGTGTATATATATCGTACTAAGTATGGTTTTCATGTAACTAA
>LBNU01001372.1:352243-378050 GCA_014162995.1 Artemisia annua
TTAGAAAATACATTCCGAGATGAAACTATGGCCGAAAACGGGGATAAAAACGGGCTTATAACGAAGGAGTTATGATTTTTACATGTTTAACGATAAAAATGGTTTTCCGGAAAAATATGTTGCTGTTTGGAATTATTCATTGGGTCATTTTGGGCGTTTGGCGAAACCTAGGTGGCCCGGGTCTCTAAAAACATGTTAGTATTTGTTTACACGAAAGTGTGGATATAAAGAACGTAGAAAACGGACGTATAACGATTATAAAAGCCACGTTTTAAACTAGGTATAAACTTAATATTTTGACAGCTTTTATATTAGAGTTTATATATTTCGTACCAAGTGTAGTTTCATGTAACGACATTGATTGAGCCGTTTTCCTTTAACCGTTGAGTCCCGTGTAGTTATTAGTCCACTAACACAACAAGATAACGGTTTTCAAGGCTTTCTAAAGTTAACACCGAGCACGTACACTATATATATATATTACTTGACTAGTTTTAACGTACTAAATTGAGTATATATTTTTACCAAGTGTGCAACTTTAAATTTCGACTACAACTTATGTTTTCAAAGTACGAGTGGTATAGATAGCATGTGCATATTCATTCGTGGTTTCACTTCATGTCCTTACGTAGTACATGTGCATTCATTATAGGTAACGACTAGTGTTCGTGCCTTGTGGTTTTCAAGTATTCCTAGTATTCCGTATTCACTAACATTATCATTTGAGGTGAGTTTTCATAGCCCCGTATTTATTCATTTATTGTTTTCAAATCCCACGGGGGAGAATACATTGCAACCGTTTTCCATACGAGCCAAAGTAGTAGACTTCCCGTACGTAGCTTAAGTACCTTATTGCCTTGTGAAAGTCCCCCCATCATGGACCGTTAATTATGAGTAAGCGAGGATGAGTGGATAGATCTATTGAGGGTGACGCCTCCATCCGTGTTGGTTATACCAACAGTCAAGCGGATGCATTTCATTTTACATATATTAGAGTGCCTGGCAAAACACTCCTTGGGGCAAATGAGTATTCCGTCAAGCTTCGGGGTCATGAGCTTAAGGCTATTGTACAATTATTTTATGTGACTTATGTCATACCTTTTTACTTGTGGCTATCGTATAACTTCACTTTATTAAACCTATGATTTCTCACCAACTTTATGTTGACCGTTTTAGCAATGTATTTTCAGGTAATTAATCAGCTTATGTGGACATGCATATGGACCATCATTTTGAAGTCGCGGGGTCGACTTGTATCACTTTCCTTTATGCACTTATGTAACGTTTGATCAATGTATGACTTTGTTTTAAAACTTGCAACAATACTTGGGGACCTTTGTTTTGTAAACTCTGATTTTATTTATGATCAAACGTGTATTTTCTAAACGACACTTTAGGTCGTTCAATATAATCTTGTGATGAGATGCCATGAAAGTTACACCCGGGTATTCAAATCCGCTGCCCATAACAGGTAAATTCAGGGTGTGACAAAGTGCTTATGTCTCAATTGATTATTGTGGCCTGGTCCAGTAGTGTAATTACAATTAGTTATTTGTCTCATGAAGTAGGAGAAGATTAAATACCCTGAGTCTTGAAGTCTGATCATTTTCATAGTGAAGTTTATTTATGATCATATCAGTCACATTCTCGATCTTTCCAATATTATAAGCAGAAGATTTTTTAGAAACTCTTGGTATTAGCCTTTCAAGAATTGACTGAATTTCGAGCAACTTCATTCTCTAGGTGATCTAGTGCTGCAAAACAAATGTCACGTACTACACTATTCACCACAATAACAATATTGCAAATATTGTTAAGAACCATTATCTAATAATCCAATACCAATGTAGAGGTAATCTAACCTTCTAGCAACCCCATTACATACATATCTTGATGTTGTTCCCATGTCAACAAAGAATCTTGAATCCTGTAAAACTGCCAAAACTGATTTCCTTTGCATCACTATAGTATCAAAACACTTAAATTGAATATCGTAAGCACCTTAGTACTATCATCATTTGATAGCATAATTACTAATAGGCAACATTTTCATCAAGTTCCTAAAGTTGACACACCGACGTTCATTTTGAAGTTAAAATCAAATGGTGAAAGGTTATCAGAATTATATCTTACAAAATATCTAACTGATGCAATGGCTACTTAGTTTGTAAAATTAAATAATGCCATTCATTTAACTAATTAAGCAAAGAGTGTTCATTAGGTAAATATATTTGTTTATTTACGTATACATGGCCTACTTATTAACATCACTCAACATTTTAACACCTTACAATTCGCAAGAATATATCTACCTCAACCCGAATATCTGTTGGGACATTTGGAGTTTTTCTTACTGAACTTGATGTTCATTAAAGGGGTTTTGGATAGTCAAAGAGATCTTAAAACCTGTCATTTTATCTAAATGCAAGAAACCAAACATAATCAGTAGTTTTAAGGATTGCTTATTTTTTCAGCTTAATTATATAAAGCAATTGTTTTGTAAAAACTGACTCACATGCCTTTCTTAAGGACAATATATGGAAGGCGATGTTCCGCTTGCTCTTTTTTCATGCAAAGTCCTCTCCTCTGAAACCAACTCAGATAAGGGTTGGCCCGAAAACTGCTTATTGCTAACCTTAATGAATTATGCATTATTCAGAGAATTCACTTGGATTCTTGTTTAGTGTCTTGTTTCGATCTTGACATTTTGGCACCAGCAGCAGTCACAGCGGTATACCAAGTTACATAAATCTCTGTGATATACACCAACTGAATGAAAAACAATAAAAGAAATACATTAATTTCTGCGATATACCAAGATACAACATCAGAATAATAAAGCAAGATTAAAGTGATAGCAGACAAGTAGAACATCATTGACAAAGTATCCAAACACCCAACCCTAAGAAAAAACACGTTTTAATTAATACCAAAAACACCTCAGTTTATAGAAACGATTTTTTTTTTTTTAATTAAAAAAAGTACTGATATGATGATTATTAACAAATACCAGAAGTGAGATGTGCGAAGAGCTACCATCAACACGCTCCNTGCAGCAGACTTCTTAACCCTCTTTTTCCTCCGAGAAAGCTCTACTTTAAGTTCTTGTTTCAGTGACGATTCCTTATCTTCGTTACGATTATGAATTGCAGACAATAAATATTTTTCGGGCGAATCACCCTTTGCACCTATTAGATGTCGCAAGGTAGATGTATCATGTTCACAGTTAGATGTTCCTATATGAAAGCCAAATTGAAGTAGAAAATTAACATACATTTCTCAGAATTCTATATTTTTACATATTCAGAACATTTGATGTAACCTGGTACATCCGTACATGTATATAAAAAGGAGATGCAACAAAAGTTACGGTGCATAAACGTATTCTATTTACTTACTTATAGATGAAGACAGGTTTTCATTCCCCATATCTGTTTTTTGGACCAATTGATTATCTTTCTCCTCGTGAGATAATTCAGAAGGTATTTCTTGCTGAACAATTTCTTCAACAGCCATTGAAACATCAGTGAGTACTTCATCAGAATAGTTTGGTACTCATGGCTAGTACTTGTGTTGTAGATGGGCGATAAAGAACAACCTAAAAAGTGAAAAGTCAAAGTTCGATTAGGTCAAAATAACCTTTAAAAACAAATGTAAAACCATACCCAACTGATCCTCCATGACAAATAGATGTGCAATCGGTACTGACCTATGACCGAAAGAAAGACTACATTTTTTTGCAGACCAGTAACCAAATTCAGCTACCGAAACAAATACCTTGTAAATTAGATATAAACCATAACTTATAATAGAACGCAACACACTAAGAAACTGAAAACCATTACCAAAAACTCCTCAAAAAATCATAACTGATCTCACCTGATTCATATTTACCAACTGATACATACCCGTCCACCACTCATCAACACCATGGACATCATCATGTCTTCTATGACCTGCAATAAATAAAAAATATATTAATAAACTGTGATGTGACCTGGGTCTATATGATGTGTTTCAAAGTTCATTTCTAATAATACATCAAATGATCGATCAACTTCTATTGATACAATTAAAGGAGTGTACTCAGACAGAAAACTGGAAGTAATTACAGTATTATTTTAAAAGGGAAACTTTGGTTGTGTAGGATATGCAACAATAGTGAAGTTTCTAATATCATGTACAGAACCATTGGAGCACTTGTACAATGTTAATGGAAGGTAGTTACGACTTAGCATTTGAATTCCGGCATGACTGTTACAAAATCAATATATTCAAAGTAATAACACCGTTTAAGCATATTAATGCTTGCCTGGTATCCGTAAAATCAAAGTAAAAGTAACCAATCAGGAGACAATATGAGAGTTTAGAAAAATAATGTTACTGCTAATATAAATACCCATTCATTCGTTTATTAAAATCCTCACCACAATAAAGTCACAAAAAAGTCACAAAACGAACATCATGTATGGAGGTTCCTTCCTCTATCATTATCATGCCAGATTCAAGAAGATTTTTATTGATTTCCTGTAATAATAAAATACCACACCCAAAACCTATAATTACAGTTATAATGAACTATAGTATATTCAAAGACCATGTTTGACAAAAACATATTAGCTCTCCAACATCTCTTGGTCCTTTAAGGTTTTTCTATTAGAACACCTCAACAAGGTTACACATTTATAATGAATTATGAATAACTGGAACACAAAATCACGAAAAAATAGACAAAAAAATTTAACCTGAATAAAGTTTGTTGCCTTGTCTACTTCAAAGTATACCTCAGTAGATGTTCCATTTATACTCACTGGACCATATATATCATGAGCACTTCAATCATGGCAGCCATTCTTAAAACCCTAAAAAGATTTTGGAAGAAAGCCAGATGTATTAGAGAATATGATTAATAAGCAAAATCTGAATTCCTTCATAGAGAAACATACATTTATTTAGGGTTTGTAGAAGAAGGATGGCAACGAATGAATTGTGTGGGTTTTTTTTATTTAGGGTTTACAGATATTGATACGTGATATAATGTTGTGATGATGGTTTTGTTTGGTTTATAAAAATTTGGTATAAGTTTTTCGTTGAACATTATACTTTTGGTTTTGCAGAATACTACACAAAAATTAAATTGCTCCGGTGGTAAAATTAGTTATTAATATATCATAATATCCAAGTTCGAATCTTGTACAATCCATTTTTACACTAATTAAATCCGAATTTTAGTTAATCCAAATTATGCCTAAATATAAAAAATGAATTTAAAAAAAAAATAATATTATTAAAAAAAATTATAAATATTGCTTACATGGGCAGAATGTGATGACATGGCTGATAATGAATTACATGGCAATGACTAGGCAATGAGGTGGCATTACGTGTGTAACGCCTCCTGTTATATATAATATAGAGATTAGCATAACTATATGTGTATGTATATATACGAATAAAGTAAATGGTATGTAAAGAAGCTAATTCTAAAGAGAAGTCTATCTACGCAATAAAGCATATAAACGCTAGCTAAGTATTACTCTAAGCATGCATCATGGCTAAGATTACGAAGGAGATATGTACCTTGTGGTCTTCAATAAACTTTTTCCTTATCTTCAATATGTGTAGTAGACTTTCTAAAATTCTAAGATGATGGAGCTTCAAAACATCTTTGCAAGGAATTGATCTAGCTATTTGGTCCCCATTGTCTCTTTGGTCCAAAGTTGTTTGGTCCAAACATTTTTAACATTTGGCTAGGATGCATGAATGGTGGTAGTATTCCCCAAGGATTGTAGTTTGGTTGATAGTTCCACATTTTATTACTAGTGTTATTGTAATTTTGTCTATTTTGGTTTCTTCTTGGTTGAGGTGTTTTAGATCTAGGGTAAGAATTATTTGGTTTTCTAGGTGGTGGAGTTTTAGATCTCATTTTAGGTTTAGAGGATCCTTCTTCGGTTCTTAAGGATGGTTTATAAAACGTTTTTACTTCTTCATCACTAGCAATAGGTATTTTCCTATCTTTTATGAGTATGTATTTAAGATTTTTTTGGGTAAAGGGGAGTAATCCTGCACCCTGGTAAATATATTAAACCAAAAACGTTTAAGTACAAAGGATATAGGTGAAATCACATATCTCAGTCCGTTACATAGGCGATAAAGCTTACATAACAAGGTAGACAGCTAAGAAGCTTGAAAATAACTAGTGCATATGAGATGTCATAAGCACTTACAACTCAAGAAATAACACAAACAACCTAACCAGCAGCTAGCGTGAAAGATGAACTTCCACCTGTATTTGGATTAGCCAAATCTTCATTCACATGTGTGACCTGTTCTCCATCTTCCTCATCATCGTTCACCAATGCAGCGTATGTATTTAGGATTTGATTCTAGAGATTTTGGTCTACTAGGTTCATTTTCAAATTTAACATTTTTTATTTCACTAGTTGAAGTTTCGGTTGAGTTAAATCCTAAGCCGGTTTTATCTCCGGATATTCTTTGAATACTTATTATTTTGTTAAGTGAGTTACTACTATTTTCAAATTTGTTTAGTTTGCAAACTTCTTCTTTAAGTATTTCGTTTTCATTTTTAAACTCTTGACATGATTTACATTCTTCAAAAATTTCCTTACCTTTTTCTAATTGATGTATTTTAATTTTTAGTTCTAGTATTTCATTTTCTAATTGGTTGTTTATGCGTTTTAGATTTATTTTTAGTCATAACTTTTTGTCCTAGTTTGCATAATATATTATATTCACTATCTAAATCTTTTTCGTCTAATGATAGATTTTCATCACTAAAGTATTCGGTTTCGGAACGTACCTCGCTTGATGTCTTAGCCATAAGACATTTCTCGTCTTTTGTGACTTATTTCTCATCGTCATCGCTATCACTCCAAGCTCCTCCAACAAATGCCTTTTGATTTTGATCTCTTGTCCTCATTGGACATTTTCCAATGAAATGATTTGGATCACCACACTTGAAACACTTTCTTTCACTTCTACCGTTTTTATCTTCTTTGCTTCTTTGGGATGCTTTCCTTTCATCATAAGGTTGTCTAACAAATCTTCCTCGTCTTTTGAAGAATTTCTTGAAGTCTCTTACGGCCATAGCGTATTCTTCGTCATCACTTTCGGAAGATGAGCTGTCTTCTTCACTACACTCCTTCCTAGCTTTCAAGGCTATGGATTTGCTTTGCTCCCGTTCACCTTTGACCATTTCGGAATCCTTCTTTATTATTACTTCATGTACTTTCAAATTGCCAATCAATTCATCAAGTTGTAGGGTTGATAAATTTTTTGATTCTTCAATAGTCGTAACTTTGGCTCGCCATTTTGGATGAAGAGCCCTAAGAAATTTTCTAACAAAATTCTTACTAGAAAAATTCTCATCAAGTGCTTTTAAACTTGTGATGATAGTGTTAAACCTAGCAAAAGCATTGTCAATTGATACCTCTTCCGGAATCGTAAATTGCTCATATTATTGAACAAGTAGATCTATTTTGTTATCTTTGACTTGACTATTACCTTGGTGAGTAATTAGTAAAGAGTTCCAAATTTCTTTTTCTGTTTCACACATAAAGATCCTTTCGTATTCTTTACGCGGTAACGCATTGTAAATTACCATTTCTGCCTCATTATTTTAGCAAGTTTTCTTTTTAAATCATCGTTTTGTTTTTCGAAAGGTACAGTTTCATCTTTCTTTGTTTCGGGATTTTATTGAATAGGAAAAAAGTCACCATTTGTAATAACATGCCAAAGATCTAGATCTTTTGATTTCACATAAGTTTCGAATCGATTTTTCCAATATAAAAATTCATCACTTTCAAATAGTGGTAGTCTTTGCATAGATTGATGTGACATTTCAAAAATTTCATGTCATTACTTTTAATATTTTTATTATTTAACTATTCTATTTTTAAATAATTAACTTCGTCGGAAGTTATCCGCGTACGTCATGACACATTCAATTAATTCAACCGCGACTAAAATATGTCCAATCTACACTTTTTATGCACTTTTGGGTTCCTTACAATCATATTTTAAAAGTCATAATTTACTTTTTCTAATTTTACGCAAACCTTGCACCTTTTACGTCTTACGCGATTTAAATTTACGTTTTATGGTTTTAACAACGTGAACCAACCCTAGACTATGATAATCTTACATATTTTATGCATTTTAACATATTTTCATATTTACAAGTGAGTTTTATACTTGATGTTTCATTTTTATAGTTAACGTCACTTTTATCAAGAACCGGTGTCACCAAACGCGTTTTCAACTCACGGTTTCGGTTTTCACTATGTTTAAACCTTCCGATAAACTCACCACTCATCTAAATTACTAAAAATAGGTTATGATATCAAGTTTTAATATTTTCACCTTTAAGAAAAATTTGGAGATCTAAAAAACTCCAAACCCACCTAAAAAAAAAAAAAAACCCAAAAAAATTTAAAATTTTCTTTACCCTTTAGAATCTAAAAAAAAAAAACACCACCTTTTCAACCAAAAAAAAAAGTTGGAAAGGAAAAAAAAAAAACCAAAATTTTTAAGTAAACAAAAATTTTTTTTACAAACTAAAAAAAAAACAACTAAGTTTTAAAATTTAAAAATGTTGGAACGTTTTTCAACCAAAAAAAAAAAAAGACTACCAAAAAAAATTTTTCCTTGAGAAATAATCTTTAACCCACCATTTTCAATTTGCCAAATTTCCAAAGTTTCAAAAAAAAAAAAAAATTGGTTTTTAAAAAAAAAAAAAAAAAAATTTGTTTTTTGGGGGAACCAAAAAAAACAAAAAACTTTTTGGACCAAAAAAAAAGGGAGACCAAAATTTTTGGGGGGACCAAAAATTTAAGCTTTAAGGATCCCCAAAATCTTTTGCAAAAAAAAAAAAAAAAAAGGATGGTTTTTTTGAAAAAAAAAAGAAAGCTTCCATCAAAATCTTTAAAGAAAAAAATTTTTTTAGAAAAAAAGTTCTTTTTTTACTTACAAAAAAACATAATTTTTTGGGGAAAAAAGATAAGGGAAAAAAAAGGTTTTTTTATTGGAAAAAAGGGGGACCCCACCAAAAAAGGTTTTTTTAAAACATATTTTCTTTCCTTCGTTTAATTTCTTTTAAAAAAAAGCCATGATTTGCAATGCTTTTTTAGAGGGTTAATTTTTAAACCTTCTAAAGCTAAAGCGGTTTATATTTTGCTTTTATTTGGGCGTTAGAATAAAAGGGGAACTTTTCTCTTTTTTTTAGGAAAATTAAAGGCTTTTCTTTTTTACATTTAACCCAATTTTTTTTTTAACTTTAATTCGTTAAATATATACCATAAAAAAAAACCAAAACACTTTATTAGGTTATGCTAATTCCTTTCTTATTTAATTTATTATTTAATAAAAAAAAACAAGGGAGGCGTTTTTTTTTTTTACACCACAGCGCACCCACCCAATCGGGTAAAAATTTTTTTTTGGCCAAACCTTCATTTTTTTTGCCCTTTTTTTAAAAAGGGTTCATGCCATTTTGTTTAAAAATTTTTTTTTCATTTATCCAAAAAAAAAAGCCAAATTTGTCATTTTTTTCACATTTTTTTCTTGCCCCATTTTTTGTTTTTAAAAAAAAAAAACAAAATATTATAATTTTTTTTAATTTTAACTTTTTATATTTATTTTTTTTTTTTTTTTTTTTTTTTTTTTTTTTTTTTTTTTTTTTTTTTTTTTTTTTTTTTTTTTTTTTTTTTTTTTTTTTTTTTTTTTTTTTTTTTTTTTTTTTTTTTTTTTTTTTTTTTTTTTTTTTTTTTTTTTTTTTTTTTTTTTTTTTTTTTTTTTTTAAAAAAATTTCATTTTTTTTTTTTATATTTTAAAAGCAATTTAAATTTGGATTAAAAAAAAAACTAAAAAAAAAAAATTTTTCGGATTTTAATTAAAATCATTCTTCTTTCTTTTTTTTTTTTCCTTTCCTCCTCCGTTTGTTTGTTTTGCTTTGGAAGGGAAGGTTACGAAAAAGAAAAAGAAAAAAAAAATGATGAAGAAAGCATTAAAAATTTTTAAAAAAAAATTTTCCGAAATTTTTTTAGTTAAATTTTCCAAAAAAAAAAATTTATTTTTTTGGCCTAAAAAAAAAAATATTAAAAAAAAAAAAAAAAATGAATTTAAAAAAAAAAAAATAATTATTTTATTATAAAAAAAAAAAAAAAAAATTAATAAAATATTTGCTTTACATTTTTTGGGCAAAAGAATGGAATGAAAACATGGCTTTTTGATAAATGAATTTACAATTTTTGCAAAATTTGGACTTTTAGGCAATTGAAAGGTTTTGGCATTAAACGTTTTGTTGTTAAAAAAAAAACGCCTCATGTTTATATATTTAATATTAGAGTGATTTTTAGCATTTTAAACTATTTATTTTGTGTATGTTAAATTATATACGGAATAAAAAAAAAAAAGTAAAAAATGGGGTATGTAAAAAAAAGAAGGGCCTTTTAATTCTTTAAAGAAAAAAAGGGAAAGGTCTAATCTCGCAAATTTAAAAAAAAAAAGGCAATTAATAAAAAAAACGGCTAAAGCTAAAAAAAAAAAAGTTATTTTTTACTCTAAAAAAAGGGCATTGAAAAAAAAATCATGGGCTTTAAAAAAAGGGATTTTTTTACGGAAAAGGAAAAAGAAATATGTTTTTTTAAAACCTTTTTTGGTTTTGGCTTTTCAAAATAAAAAAAAAAAAAAAAAAAAACTTTTTTTTTTTCCTTATCTTTCAAATAAATGGTTTGTTAAAGTTTAAAAGACTTTTTTCTTAAAAAAATTTTTCAAAAAAAAAAGTGGATGGGGAAAAGCTTTTCAAAAAAAAAAAACATCTTTTGGCAAAAAAAAGGAATTTTGAAATTCTAGCTATTTTTTGGGCGTCCCCAAATTGGTCTCTTTTTTGGTCCAAGTTGGTTTTTTTGGTTCCCCCCCAAACATTTTTTTAAAAAACATTTTGGGGGGGCTTTTTTAGGGATTTTTGCCATTTTGGGAATGGGGTTGGGTTAGTTAATTTTTCCCCAAAAAGGATTTTTGTAGTTTTTTGGGTTTTTGATTAAGTTTCCACATTTTTATTTACTTTTTAAAGTTGTTTATTTTTTGTAAAATTTTTTGCTTAAAATTTTTTTTGGTTTTTTTTCTTGGTTTTGAAGGGTGTTTTTTTAAGATCCTTAGGTAAGGGGGAATTTATTTTTTTGGTTTTTTTTTTTCTTTTTAGGTGGTTGGGAGGTTTTTTTAAAGAAAATTTTTCTCATTTTTAGGTTTAAAAGGGGAGGGAATCCTTTCTTTTTCGGGTTTTTTTCTTTTAAGGGATTTGGTTTTTTTATTTTAAAAAAAAAAAAAAAAAAAAAAAACGTTTTTTAAAACTTCTTCATTTCCAACTTAGCAATTTTAAGGGGTAATTTTTTTTTCTAATCTTTTTTAATTTTGGAGTTTTATGTATTTAAAGATTTTTTTTTTGGGTTAAAAGGGGGAAGTAAAAATTCCTGCCACCCTTGGTAAAAAATAATTATTTTTAAACAAAAAAAAACGTTTTTAAGTTACAAAAAAAAAAAAAAAAGGGGATAATTAAGGTTGAAAATCCAACAATAATTTCTTCAGTTTTTCCGTTTACATAAGGGGCGATTTTTAAAAAAAGCTTACATTTTTTTTTTAAAAAACAAAAAAAGGTAAAGGACAAGCTAAAAGAAACTTGAAAAAAAAATTAAAAAACTTTAAAAGTTGCATAAAAATTGGAAAAAAAAAGGATTTGGGTTTTCCATTAAAAAAAGCACTTTTTAAACAAAACCTCAAAAAGGAAAAAAAAAAATAAAAAAACACCAAAAAAAAAAAAACAAAAAAAAAAACCTAAAAAACCCAAAGCAAAAAAGCTTAGCGTTGGAAAAAGATTTTGAAAAAAACTTTCCACCTTGTATTTTGGGGAATTAGGCCAAATAATTTTTCTTCATTTCAACCAATTGGTGGTGAAAAAAACCTTTTTGTTTTCTTCCATTTTCTTTCCTCAATTCATCGTTTCAACCAAATTGCAGCGTATGTATTTTTAGGAAATTTTTGATTCTAAAAAGAAAGATTTTTTGGTCTTACTAAAGGGTTTTTTTCATTTTTTTTTTTCAAAATTTTAAAACATTTTTTTTATTTTCATTAGTTGGAAAAGTTTTTTTCGGGTTGAAGTTATTAAAAAAAAAAAATTCCTTTAAAAAAAAAAGGCCGGGGTTTTTTATCTTTCCGGGAATATTTTTTCTTTTTGGGAATAACTTAATTTAAATTTTTTTGTTTTAAGTGAGTTTTTAACTTTTAACTATTTTTTTTAAAAAAAAATTTTTGGTTTTTAGTTTGCAAAAAAAAAAAAAAAACTTTCTTCTTTTAAAGTATTTTCGTTTTTTCATTTTTTTAAAAAAAAAACAAACCTCTGAACATGAAAAAATTCTTTAACATTTCTTTCAAAAAAAAAAAAATTTTCCTTACCTTTTTTTTCCTAAAATTGGAAAATTGTATTTTTTAAAAAAATTTTTTTAGTCTTTAGTATTTTCATTTTTCTTAAAATTTGGGTTTGTTTTATTGGCGTTTTTTTAGATTTTAAATTTTTTTTAAGGTCATAAAAAAAACTTTTTTTTTGTCTTTTAAAGTTTTTGCATTAATATATTTTTAATATTTTTTTCCAACTTAATCTAAAAAAATTCTTTTTTTCGTTTCTAAAATTTTGGATTAAAAGGATTTTTTTCAAATTCCATAAAAAGTATTTCGGTTTTTCGGGGAAAAAACGTTAACCCTTCGGGCTTTTGGGAAAATTTTTTTGTTCTTAAAGCCATAAAAAAAAAAGAACAAAATTTTCTTCGTCCTTTTGGTTGGAACTTAATTTTCTTTTTCATCGGTCATCGGCTTTATTTTTCAAACTTTCCAAAGGCTTTTCCTCAAAACAAAAATGGGCCTTTTTTTTTGAGGATTTTTTTTTTTGGGATCCTTTCCTTGTCCTTTCCATTGGGAACCCATTTTTTTCCCCAAAATTTTTGGGGAAATTTGAAAAATTTTGGGATCCCCCACCCCCACCCACTTTTGAAAAAAAACAACTTTTCTTTTTTTTCCACTTCTTTTTTTTTACCGGTTTTTAAAATTCCTTTCCTTTGGGCTTCTTTTTTGGGGATTTTTTGGCTTTCCTTTTTTTCCATCAATTAAAAAAAGGTTTTGGGTTCCTAAAACCCCCAAAAAAAAAATTCTTTTCCTCGTTTTTCTTTTTTGGGAAAAGGGGAAAATTTTCTTGGTTGGGGGGGGGGAAAAAAGTGGTCTTTCTTTAACGGCCCAAAATAAGGGGGGGGGGGCGGGGGTATTTTCTTCTCCTTTTCCCCCACTTTTCGGGGGGGAAAAAAAGGAAATTGAAAAAAAAAAAAAAAGGCTGTTTTTTCTTTTCTTTTCCCCCCACCTACCACTCCCTTTTTCCTTAGCCCTTTCAAAGGCCTTATTTGGGGGATTTTTTTTTTTGGCCCTTGTTTTTGCTTTTTTCCGATTCCCAAAACTTTTGGGACCCCATTTTTCGGGGGAAAAATTCCTTATTTTATTATTTACTATTTTCAATTGTTTTACTTTTTCCAAAAAAATTGGGGCCCAAATTTCAAAAAATTCAATTTCCCCCCAAAAAAAAAAGTTTTGTTTTTTTTTTTTTTAAGGGTTTGATTTTTTTTTAAATTTTTTTTGAATTCTTTCAAGAATTAAGTTTCGTAAAACTTTTTTGGGGCTCCGGGCCCCCATTTTTTGGGGGATGAAAAGGGGAAGGGGCCCCCTTTTAAGGAAAAATTTTTCTTTTTAAAACAAAAAAAAAAAAAATTTTTTCTTTTTTTACTAGGGGAAAAAAATTCTTTCAAAAATAAAAAAGTTTTGGGCTTTTTTTAAAAAAACTTTTTTTTGGGTTGATTGAATTAAAAGTGTTAAAAAAAAAAAACCTTTTAAAAAAAAAATGGGCAAAAAAAAAAAAAAAAGCATTTTTTTTGTCAATTTGATTAAAAACCTTCTTTCCCCGGGGAAAAATCGTATTTAAAAAAAATTTTTTGGCTTCATATTTATTTTGGAAAAAAAAAACCCAAAAAAAAAAGGTAAGGAAAAAAATCTATTTTGTTAAAAAAATTCCCTTTTGGGGGGAAAAACTTTTGACTTATTTTTTAACCCTTGGGGGTTTTGAGTTTAAATTAGGGGTAAAAAAAAAAGAAGTTCAAAAATTTCTTTTTTCTTGTTTTTTCACAAAACCATTTAAAAAAAGATTTCCCTTTTTCGTATTTTCTTTTTACCGCGGTAAAAAAAACGCCAAATTGGTAAAAAATTTACCCCAATTTTTTCTTTTTGGCCCTTCCCCATTAATTTTTTAGGGGGGCAAAAAGTTTTTTTTCTTTTTTAAAAAATTTCCATCGGTTTTTTGGTTTTTTTCGAAATGGGGTTTTTTACAAGTTTTCAAATTTTTCTTTTTCTTTTGGGTTTTTTCGGGATTTTTTTAATTTTTGGGAATTTTTTTAAGGGAAAAAAAAAAAAAGGGTCCCCACCATTTTTGGTTTTAAATTTTTTTTTTTTTAAAAAAAAAACATTGGCCCCAAAAAAGAAATCTTTTAGGGGGGGAATCTTTTGGATTTTTTCCAACCAAATTTTTTTAAGTTTTTCGGGGGAATCGAAATTTTTTTTTTTCCCAATAAATTAAAAAAAAAAATTTTTCAAATTTTTTTTTTCCACTTTTCAAAATTAAAAAAAAGTTGTTTAGGTCTTTTTTGGGGGCCCATTTAAAGGGATTTTTGGAAAATGGTTGTGGGGGGGAAACATTTTTCAAAAAAAAAATTTTCCAATTTTTTGTTCAATTTTATTTTTAAAAATATTTTTTATTTTATTAAAACCTTATTTCTTATTTTTTTAAAAATAATTAAAAAAAAAAACCTTTTCGTTTTTTCGGGAAAAAAAGGTTTTAAATTTCCCGGCGTTTTTTAACGGGTCATGAACCAAACAATTTCCAATTTAATTTCCAAAAAAAAACCGCGGACATATAAAAAATAGTTTGTTTTTCCCAAAAATCTTACCCAACCCTTTTTTAATTTGCAAAAATCTTTTTTTTTGGGGGTTTTCCCCTTTTACCAAATTTCAATTATTTTTAAAAAAAAGGGTTTTCATTTTTTTTTAATTTTTACTTTTTTTCTTAATTTTTAAACGGCCCAAAAAAAACCTTTGGGCCCCACCTTTTTTTTTTTACGGGGTTTTTTTTCTTTTTTTACGGGCGATTTTTTTTTAAAATTTTACGTTTTTTTTTATTTTTTTTGGGGTTTTTTAACCCAACGTGGGAAACCCCAAAAACCCCTAGGGGGACTAATGAATAAAAAAATCCTTTTTAACCATTATTTTAATTGCAATTTTTTTTAAAAAAAAAAAAACCAATATTTTTTTTCCAATATTATTTTTTAACCAAAAGGTGAGTGTTTAATACTTGATTTGTTTTTTCCATTTTTTATTTAAGGGTTAAAAAAAACGTCAAACTTTTTTATCCAAAAAAAGGGGGGAAAAAAAGAACCGGTTGGGTCACCCCCCAAAACTCTGTTTTTCAAACCTCACCCGGGGTTTTTTCGGGGTTTTTTCCCAACTATGGTTTTTAAAAAAAAAAACCTTCCGAATAAAAAAACTTCCCCCCCCCCACCCCCACTTTTTTCAAATTCTTAAAAAATTTAACTAAAAAAAAAAAAAAAAAAAATTTTAGGGTTATGGAAAATATTCAAAGGGGTTTTAATTAAATTTTTCAAAAAAGTTTTGAAAATTATTACTACCCGGTTACTACGTTACGCGTTCTTAAAAACTCTAAGTTTTAATACCGGGAGCAAAAGATACCCCCCAAAACTTTTTACACAACCAACTAATAAACCAAATTAAATCACAAATCATCCAACTCACCCTCCCCTTCCTCTTTGATGTGGCTGGCTCCAAACAACCAACAAGACCAAGTGGCCTTATTATAACACACTTTACATGTACATATTGGAACCTAATATACCACTAAATAAAACCACTTCCAAAAACCATCCTTCATTTTTGTACATGCAAAAACCACCATCTTTTTCTTCTCATCTTTCACCACCAACGACCCCAAAACAGATCTAAAACACCCATGTCAACCAAAATTTTACTAAATTATTGATCATAGATTAAATGATCTTGAGCCCTAGTTCTTTGTCTTGTTTATTTACCACTCAAACAACAAATAAATTCATAATATCTTGGGTTATATTAAAGTTCTTACAAGGTTTTATATAAGGGTTAATTAAGGTGTCAAGAGGCTGTTGATTCAAGTTTTCAAGGATTTTAGTGGTCAAATATTGGGTTGATTTGGGTAAAAGAAAAAGTGTGCAAGTGTGTTGGAATACTAGATAGTGCGGATCTGTTCACGAAGTAATCACCCATTTAATATTCATTCTGTAATGTAATATTATTGATGTATGATATAAGAATAGGTTAGCTGTTACATAGGTTAGGATCACTATAAAACACTCATGACTAGTCATGCAAAACAGTTTTTGTACTCAGGGGTAAAAACGGAATTAACTGCATAATCAGTAAATATGGACCTAAATTAAAAATTGTAGTTGTAGCCCTATGTTTGTGGTCATTTTTTGACAAGATATTACCTACATTTCATAAAACTGGGCTAAGTAGGAAAATAAAACATATCACTGAGATTTTTACCATTTAAATCTGCAACTCAGAATTCTTGGCATGTTTCACGAAAATATTTCTTAGGGCTACAACTTGTTTAGTCAGATTTAATACCTTTCCGGGATATAAGGAACTTAATTTTTGGACTTACAGTTTCCAAATGGCGAAATTTTTAAACATGTTACAAGTTAATAAAATTTTCATCAGCACTAAGTATAAAAAGGTTATAAAAATGTTTTATAACTTTTAATATGACATTATAACTACTACTATTTGGACATATAAACAAGTATAGGAATATTGTTACCAAGCCTAAAGTAATGATCATGGATTTTATATACAACAAAAAATACATTCAATATTTATTTTTCCAAATCCTAAGACAAGCATATGTCTATTTAGTTCAACGTATAGCTTTCGCGGCTAGTTTCTTCACTTTGCTTGTTTTCGTGCTATTTCCTTTATCCGGGTGAGTTCATAGCCTGCCTTTACTTATTTCATGTTTTATAAACCTTCGCGAGGGGATACATGCTAGTTTTACAAACTGATACAAGTAATTTTTGGTATGCTTGACCGATTACATGATTTATAGACATCTGACATGAGGTATTCTTGCCAATTAAGTCCTTTATCATGAACCGTTAATTACTTGGTTAGTAAACGCTCAGTATTTATAAATATGCATATTTGGCTTAACACCCTGTTCGGGTTACGGACATATAATATTGAGAAATGGGGTAAATGGCAATTTTTACCTTCTCGGGGCACAATATCTATGTTAAGGTTCGGTTTCATGAGCTCAATGCTATAAATCTTATTTCCCGACTTGTATTTGTTACATGTCAACTTAATTATGGGCGTATAACAACGTAGCTCATTGTATTTTAAACTGAATTATCTTGTATTCAACTTATTACTTATTAAACTCTATAGATTCACTCAACTTTATTGTTGACTTTTAGCA
The DNA here is from genome assembly GCA_014162995.1 of Artemisia annua. Classification (NCBI taxonomy): domain Eukaryota; kingdom Viridiplantae; phylum Streptophyta; class Magnoliopsida; order Asterales; family Asteraceae; genus Artemisia; species Artemisia annua. Next base: position 369,873 of record LBNU01001372.1, read on the forward strand.
TGTTTATCTCAGGTCCGTAAGTGACTTCAGCTTTGATGGGCGGCGCAAGAAATGGATATCTACTTGATGGCTCATGTTTAATAAAAAATTTCATTCGATAATGACTTAAACTTTTAAATTTATGTATTTTTAAACTTATGTTAAACTTTTGGGACCTCAACTTTGATAAATTATCAAATGTGAAGTTTAAAAATGACTTTGTTTTAAAGTTGTTTACTATACTTGTACTATGTGACTGATAAATAGCACCCCATGTTGTATTCCGCTGCTTTCCTGAAAATGGGGGTGTTATAATTGCCCTTCTAAATATTTTTCAGATTCTATAGATCGTTGCAAGTTTTAAAATACAATATATTTTAAAAATCTCGCTTGACGTGGCTCCTGATACCAATTGTGGAAAACTAGAAGGGGGTTGAATAGTTTTACGTCTTTTTAATTTATTTTGAAAAACTTTTGTCGTTTATTTAAAGCTTTGATTCGATCTTTATATGAAATAAATAGTTAACCAATATGAGCAAATGTAACTAAGTATAATCTAATAGTGCAAGTAATGAAATGAAATGAAATGAAATGAAAGATAGAGATGGAAAGATCAAACCACAACACGCGAATTTATAGTGGTTCGGTTACAAGGAAACCTTCCTTGCCCTACTCCACTCCCCGAGTACCACACTCGAGAGTTTTCTTCACTTTGTCAACAAACTCCCTTATGGCGGAGAAACCTTACACACCTTAGTTTACACCGATTAACGACACTAAACTTAATGTCGAGTTCTAATCCTAGCTAGAACTAATCTCACAACTTCACACGTTGTTCACAATATCTTCACACCTTCTTCACTATATCTTCACACCTTCTTCACACCAATTTCACACCTTCGTCACACCTTCTTCTATCTTCACTACTAATTCACTACTTCTTTACACAACTACTAGTAACTACAATTTGCTAAATCACACAACACTTCACTACTAATCTATCACAACTACAATATAATTACAACTAACACAACACTACTTCTTTAAAGGATGTTGGAGGAGTGTTCTTCTTTTGCACTTGAATGGATGAGGCTTTGGATCACTTGGAAACAAAGATTTATGTATATACGATCAAAGGATTTTAAGGAATAGAAATGGGAATTTAGATCAAAATGTTTAAAGTGCAAAAGGTGAGAAAAATCTGTGGAATGAACCAGTATTTATAGGGAGAACAAATACTGTTCTGGAGCGTGGCCGGTCCCCTTAATTGAGGGGCTGGTCCCCTTAATTTTAAGGGGGCCGCCTAGTGAATTAAGGGGGCCGCCCCTCCAGAATGTTGTATTTATTTGTCCTTTTGTGGGGAATGTTTTTCTAGTTCATTTCTACCATTTTTGGTTAAAAATTTGAATTCATATATTTATAATGAATTAAACATATTTTTTAATTCCAAAAATGTTTTATAAAAGATATAAAATGTTTTGTGACATTTTATAAAAATTTAGTGATTAAGAAAATGTTCCTTTGATCATATAGTGCATTAAACACTTTGTTTATTCATACCTAAAGTGATTAAGTTGTTGAAATGAATGATTACAACTAAATACTTGTTTACGTCATAATCTCTAGTTTATTGAGTTTATATTTTATGATTATCAAAACATAGAGATATTGAAACATATAAATAATGTTTTTAGACATTGATTATATCAACAGGCCGCATTTAGCTAAAGATTGACCTTTGAAAGAGGACGATGGAAATACGGAAGAAGTAAAGTATGGGGAAGGTAGACCATTCCAAGGGTACAATAGTAACGGGTATCGTATAGGGCCATCAGGATACAATCGGCCACCTTATGGAGAAAGTCGGTCTAGCCTTGAAGAAACAATCAACAAGTATCTTGAAGATTCAAGAAAGAAAAAAGGAGAGCAAGATCAATGGCTAAAACAATTTCAAGAAGCCACTAACTAGAGCCTTACCAACCATGACGAATCTCTCAAGAATCTTGAAGCAATGATTGAAGATTTGGCCGATAACATTCATAAAATGAACGTAGCCGAGGAAAGCAAGAAAACAGTCGGATCATGCATGGCGATGTTCGCCGACAAGGAAGAAGATCATCTCAAAGGGGTCAAAAATCAGTCTTGTGATGAAATTCTTTCAAAAGAAGAACCAAAAATCTGCAATTCAACACCATGCCAGCTTCCAACCAAGGAGGATAGTACGGAGAGCTTCATTCACCCTTATCAGCATTGGCAGATTTAGGATCTAGCATCAATGTGATGCCTCTATCTTTATTTCTTTCACTTCGACTAACAAGCCTCAGTAAAACAAGTTTGGTAATCGAGATGGAAGATATGACGAAGGCAACTCCGATTGGAGCAATCGACAATGTTTTAGTTAAGATTGATAGGTTTTTCTTCCCTGTTGACTTTGCTGTGATTGATATGTCCAATACTCCTAGGGAAGACCTCATCCTCGGAAGACCATTCCTAGCAACATCTTGGGCCCGTATCAATGTCTTTTAGAAAGAGATATCTTTGGGAGTTGGACTTTACAACAAGAGGATCACTTTTAATATGGAAAAGACAAATACGCAAAAGCAAATGAACATGGCTAATTCAATTGTAGAGAATGGCGTTGTTAAGGAGGATCCATCAGACGCTCTTCAAAAACCAGGTGAAATCTTTAACTATATGACACCTTTATGTTTAAAAATCGCGCATGATGTTAATCCAGACTTAAGTAATGAAAGTGAAGATTCCTCTAGAGAAGATAGTGATGAAGAGGATAGTTCATTTGATCTATGGCAAGGTGAAAAACTACTAATAGTCACATGTGTGTACCATTGCTGTGAACCTAAAGAAAGCATAAAAGACAGAAAGAAAGAATTCATGCCTTCGTGTTCTCCCTTCAACAAATTCTGCAATGGTGGAGGGAATATAAGATTAAGACAGCTACGAAAGGAAGCTAATGTATAACACCCCCATTTTCAGGATTGCAGCGGAAAGGGACATGGGGTGCTATATATCGATTACATCGTACAAATATAATAAACAAGTTTAATACAAAGTTATATTTAATAAACATTCACCTTATAAAGTTAATAAAGTTTTACAAGAGGTCCCAAAAGAGTTTACAAAGTTTGAAAGATACATACGATAATAAAAAGTCTTCAACATTTTAGTACATGATAAAACATTTAAAACATGAGCCATCTTGATTGATAATCTTTCCTTGCGCGGCCCATCCAAGCTGAGGTTACTTACGGACCTGGGATAAACATGCTAAAAGTCAACAAATAATGTTGAGTGAATTTATAGAGTTTAGTAATAATAAATTGAATACAAGTATTATTCATCGGGTAACAATTATGATCAGTACTTGTCGGGTTATCAGATTATAACATAGAGCTCATGAAACCGAACCTTAACCAAGTTTTATCATTTGCCCCGATAGGGTAATATTTGCCATTTACCACATTATTCTCAATATTATATGACCGTTGAAAGATGGGCGCTACCCATTCGGCCAGGCTGGTCAATGCCCAATATGCATATTTATAATATTAGCGTTCACACAAAATTAACGGTTCATGATGGGGACTTAATTGGCAAGAGACACTCAATGTCTTATAATCATGTATTCGGGTCAAGCATACCAAAAAGCTACTTGTATTCGTTTTGTAAAACTAGCATGTATCCCCCTCGCGAGGTTTATTAATCATTTAAAAGATTAAAAGCGAGGCTATAAACTCACTTGTAGTGTTGGAACTAAATGTAAGGAACGGATGTGGCAAACAAGGCGCGTTCGCAAGCCGCAACCTATCATGAATGAATATTTTCTAACTTAGATTTTATAATGATGTTATGAATGCAAATGTATATGCCATTTATACCACTCTTTTGTACTCAAAAATATATTGTTGTCGAAAATATAATTTACATCTTCGTATAAGGTAATAGTGAATATTACATGTTCATATAGTCTAATAATGTTATACGGTAGTTATATAGTGAAATATAGTGAAATATAGGTTTTAGACATAAAATATAACACTTAGACAATTTTTGAAAATGGCTCAAACATGGGTGTTTACATAGTTCCTGTTTATACTTAGAAAATTTTCTGAGTAATGTGCTGTTGGTATTTTTAGTGAAACAATAACTTTCGAAAAATCATAACCAATTCGTTATAAGTCCGTTTTTCAAGAATTTTATATCCCCGGTTAGCTCTAAACAAGTACTAACACATTTTTATCATGCTGGTACATTTTAATGAGGGTTAGGGGCCTGTTTTCATGGAAAACTTTATTACATCAGCAACACAATTTTAGGATATATAAGAAAAACACTTGTAACTTGTTTATAGCGTAACTTTCTCGTTTCAAACTCATTTTAGTCCGTTCTTTTTGCAATGGTTTCCTTTTGTTCTTAACTTTCTGAGTATCTTGTCAAAAATAGGCCATGAGTTGCTGAGTTTTCTAAATTTTATAAAAATGTCCAGGCTGTTCCAAGTTGTTCAAAATAAATTTGGTATAACTTGTTTTTAACATAACTTTTTCGTTATAAACCCGTTTTTACCCGTTCTTTCGGCCATGGCTTCATCTTAAAGTGTATTTTCTTTATCTTTGGTCAAAAATGGGTCCAAAACTACTGAGTTTTCTGTATTTTAAAAATAAGACCAGAAGCTTATATATAATGTCAAAAATGGTTTTCTCATCCTATAACTAATTCAATTTCATCATCAATCAACTCCAACAATCCCATAATCTACCATACACCTCCTCAAGGTGTCATGGGTTCCTAAATTACATCAAACCATCTCTACACCAAAACACTATATATATATATATATATATATATATATATATCTCATAAAAATTAACAAAACATAAAATTAGAGTGGTACAAATTACATATACTTGCATGTAGGTAGAAATTGACTAGAACATGGTAGGAACATAACAATATTATAAAAATTTATTTGGATCACTTACTTGGAAGATTACTAGTTTTATGAAGAAAACCCTACTAATCCATAGGTTTATATTGCAAAACCTTGTAATGGATGATTACTAAGCTTTGTAAATAATGTTGTTCTTGCAAAATTTTTGGTCTTCTTGTGTCTTGGATATGGAACGAGCAAGAGAGGGAGGCAAGAAGGAAGAGAGAAATCTTTTCTTGATTAAATTTAGTTACATGCAAAGTGTGAGAAAGTAATTGTGTTAGTGGAGTGTGTTTGGTGTTCAAGAGGGCACCAAGTGTCCTTGGACACCCCCTAGGCCGGCCACCTCACAAAAGGTGGGAGAGTGGTCAAAATTTTATACAACTTTGTTTTTACGGGGTACCGTTTAGTGCATAGTTTGAGTAGTTTTGACGTTTTCGGGTACCGGGTTAATTAGAAATAACTTTTAATGGTACCATTGTGACGAAATACAATTGTAAAAATTATAAAAATATAATTTTTGTAGATGATGAGTTTTTCAATAACTTTCACTTTATTACTACGAATGCCTTCGTAGTTATACGTTTTTGATAGTTTTAAGTAAATAAATTCCCAGAATAAAAGTGAAAGTAACTTTTTAATATTAGGATTACAAAGAAAAATAGTGGAGTACATGAAATGTAGAGTGGACATAGTATAGTCGTGGTCGAATGAATTCGATGTACACGAATAACTTCCTACGAAGTTAATTTATTAAAAATAGGATAGTTATTAAATAAACTATTATTTAAAATATAAGACATGAATTTTTAGAAATGTCACAGCACGTACCACTTAGGAGAGCTCCGTCCCGGAGCTTAACTCGTTTTATCTCCTGACGGCTCATCAGTGAAAAGATGAGGATACTTTCCCCGGATTTGATCTTCGCGCTCCCACGTGTACTCTTGTCCTCGCCGGGTATTCCAACGAACCTTGACAATAGGGATGCGACTTTGCTTGAGTTGTTTTACTTCACGATCCATGATCTCCACAGGTTCTTCTATGAAGTGTAGCTTGTCATCGATCCGAAGTTCTTCTAATGGAATGATAAGACTTTCATCCGACAAACACTTTTTGAGGTTAGAAACGTGAAAAGTGTTGTGAATGCCTTGAAGTCCTTCAGGTAGCTCTAATTTGTACGCCACCGGACCAACTCTAGCTAAGATCTTGAATGGTCCGATATATCGTGGACTTAGCTTCCCACGCTTACCAAAACGAATTACACCTTTCCATGGCGAAACCTTGAGCATAACTTTATCACCTACATTAAACTCCAAAGGTCGGCGTCTAACATCGGCATAACTTTTCTGGCGACTACGAGCAGTTAACAAATGGTTCTTGATTTGAACAATCTTCTCCGTTGTTTCACGAATTATTTCCAGCCCTGTGAGTTGAGTATCTCCAACCTCACTCCAGCTAACAGGTGATCTACACTTTCGTCCGTAAAGAGCATCGAACGGTGCAGCCTTGATACTTGTGTGATAACTATTGTTGTAGGAGAATTCGACTAATGGTAAATGTCGATCCCAACTACTTCCAAAGTCAATCACACACGCCCTTAGCATGTCCTATAGAGTTTGTATTGTTCGCTCGCTTTGACCATCCGTTTGCGGGTGGTACGCCGTACTCATTTCCAAATTTGTATCCAACGCCTTCTGGAGTGACTTCTAGAACCCCGATGTAAATCGGCTATCTCTGTCGGATATAATTGAAATAGGTACACCATGTCTACAAACAATCTCTTTCAAGTATAGCCGAGCAAGTTTCTCCATACCATCAGTCTCTTTTATTGGCAGGAAATGAGCAGATTTCGTCAAGCGATCCACAATGACCCAAATTGCATCATACCCACTTGGAGTTCTAGGAAGCTTAGTGATGAAATCCATGGTGATTCTTTCCCATTTCCAAATAGGAATATCAGGTTGTTGAAGAAAACCGGCTGGCTTTTGATGTTCCGCCTTCACTTTCGCACAAGTTAGGCACTTGCTAACATAGGTGGCAATCTCAGCCTTCATATTGGGCCACCAATACAGTTGTTTCAGATCGTGGTACATCTTATCTGAACCCGGATGGATAGAATATTTGGATTTGTGAGACTCGTGCATGATTAAGTCTCTCAAACCTCCAAACAACGGTAACCAAACACGATTACCAAAACATCGGGTTCCATCGGGACGAGTCTCAAATATTGGTTTGATCCCCTGCCCGAGATTCTCGGCTTTCACATTTCCTTCTTTTATTGCTTCTTCTTGAGCCTTAAGAATTTGTTCCGGTAACTTCGGGAGAATTGTGGTCGTCATGACCAAGGATCTAACACGTAATGGTTTTGCCCTTTCCTTTCGGCTCAAGGCATCAGCCACCACGTTTGCTTTCCCTGGGTGATAACGAATATCACAATCGTAATCACTTAGGAGTTCGATCCATCTTCGTTGTCTCATGTTAAGCTCTTTTTGATCAGGGATGTATTGGAGACTCTTGTGATCGGTATACACCGTACACTTCGTACCATACAAGTAGTGTCTCCATAGTCTAAGAGCAAAAACTACAGCACCCAATTCTAGATCATGGGTCACATAGTTTTCTTCATGAGTTCTCAATTGTCGAGAAGCATACGCTATGACCTTTTGTCGTTGCATCAATACTGCTCCAAAACCTTTATTCGATGCATCACAATAGACTACAAAATCTTCCGCCCCATCCGGTAGTGCCAAGATAGGTGCGCTACAAAGTTTCTGTTTTAATGTTTGGAAAGCCTCTTCTTCATCTTTACCCCACTCGTACTTCTTATTTTCTCGGTCAACTTGGTAAGAGGTTTGGCTATTAAAGAAAAACCTTCAATGAATCTTCGATAATAGCCGGCAAGTCCTAAAAATTGCCTCACTTCTGTTGGTGACTTCGGAGAATTCCAATTTTGGATAGCTTCAATCTTTGAAGGATCCACATGAACACCTTTACTATTGATCACATGGCCGAGAAATTGTACAGATTCTAGCCAAAATTCACATTTCAAGAACTTGGCGTACAATTTCTCCTTTTTGAGTAACTCCAAATAATCTTCAAGTGTTCCTCGTGTTCCTCTTTGCTCTTGGAGTAAATCAGGATGTCATCAATAAATACAATTACAAACTTGTCGAGATATGGTTTGCACACTCGATTCATCAAGTCCATGAATATCGCGGGTGCATTTGTTAATCCAAACGGCATCACTTGGAACT
>LBNU01001372.1:395002-422910 GCA_014162995.1 Artemisia annua
GACACCTTGATAGAACGCGTCAACCACATACCTCAGTTTCAAAGAAATATGTTTATTTTCATAACGTTTAGTAGTGTTGTATGAAAGTTTATGTGTTACTTCATGAACAATTAGAGTAAAGGGGCTAGATGTAAAAAGGGTACCACCTTGGATCCTTTAATAGAAACCCCAAGCTTCATTATGAAGCTAGTCTCATTTTCATTTTTATTACATGTTCTTAATTTACTTGTTCTTTTTTTTAATGTAAGTTTATTTTAATGCCTTTATAAATTTATTGTCTTAAATTTCTTTATTGTTTTATTGTCATTTAATCTTTAATCTTTACAAGTTTTGATTTAATCTTTCCTTAATCTTTCACAAGTTATTGTCACCTTTGCATGGTTTTTATTTGGTTCGAATAGCTTAGATAAGCTAGGGCTTGTAACCCTTGTCGTGGCTTATTCTAGCTTATTTGGCTTATTTAGTTCTTGAAAACTTACTTTTCTTCAAAGGCTTTTATTAGTTTATGTTTAGATTTAAGTTTTATTAAGTTTTATTAAATTCCTAAAAATCTAGGGCTTGTAATAAGTTTCGGCTTATTTAGCTTATTTTTAAGTTTATTTACCTTTTAACTCTTGATTTACATTTAATCTTACTTAGTTTTAAACGTTTTAATCTTTTTTGGGTACGTAAACAATTTGTCTAAATGTCATATTTTTGTAGGGTTTAGCGAGTTTGGTTTTGTGTTGAGGTCTAGCGAGTATGCTGCTTAGTCTAGCGAGTAAGGCTAGAATCTATTGCGAGTTTCAAGTGTTCATCTTGTTCAGCGAGTATCGTTTTTTGTTAGCGAGTTTGGAACCTGTTTTAGCGAGTATCAACATTTGTACCTAGCGAGTATGGCAGATTTAATAGCGAGTATGAGGTCATGTGTAGCTTAGCGAGTAGGAACATGTTTATGCGAGTATGGTTATGTTAGTAGCGAGTAGCAATTTGGTCTTAGCGAGTATGGCTAGCTAAACTCTAGCGAGTATGAATTTTTTGAAACTAGCGAGTATCATTTTATTTTATTAGCAAGTTTGTAGTTTCATGCGAGTATGGTCGTGGTGTCTTAAGTCTTTGAGTCGTGTTGAGTCGAGTCTTATTTTCTTATCTTCATTTCTTATTTATTTCACAAGTCGAGTTAGACTTTCTTTTCACCTCATCGTTCTTCGAGTGAGGTTTTCTTTATTTCATTTTCTAAACGTTACTTCGTCGAATTTTCTTTAAAATCTTTTAACTTAGTTTAATTCTTATCATCTTATTTTCTTTTCTTTTAAAAGCTTTTCACTTTCTTTTCATTTATTAAATCTAAAAACCTAAAAACATTTTCCGTTCTTAATTTTCTTTTCTTTCTTTTATTTTGTTTAGCCTTTCTTTCTTTCTTTTATTTCTTTTATCGTTAATGTTTTCTTTTCTTGTTTATTTTTAGTTTCTTAAACACGTTTTACTTTTAATAAGTCTTAAATAAAGTTTAGTAGCGTAATCAAAACACAAATCATCTTTTAACCTATTCACATCACATAACTCACGGTTTTGAACGACGAGATCCATTCAACCCTCGTTGGGACTACGACCCGAGGTTCTTGCTTTCACTAGCTAGTTTACCTCACATCAAATTTTTGGCGCCGCTGCCGGGGAGCGGTTGAAAAGATTAAGTTGTTTGATCGTTCGAGACTTGTGATTTGAAGACCCTTCTTTTAGAAGTTAACGCTTTTTCTTAAAAACAATAAAACAACAAAAAAATTTATAAAACCTATAAAAACCAAAAATATTTTCTCTTTTCTTTTATAAACTTATAAAAACCAAAAAGATTTTCTTTTCTACTTTCTTTTTCAATTTGTTATGTTTTGATTTGTATGATCACTCGTTCTAAGTCTAACTTGAACGAGCCGTCTTCTTCTTCCACAGTGCCAACTAACCGCAGTCGTCGTAGACGGTGGCAAAGAAACGTACCCGAGTTACGTGATCCTCCTACTCCCATCACCGAGATGGCCGACCAACGCACGATGCAGGAATTGCTCCAATGTCCTACCGAAGGATATGTAGATGCTATTGTTCTACCCCAAATCCTTTCTGAGAATTTTGAGCTTAAAACCGGTTTGATTCAACTTGTCACTTCTAATCAATTTCAAGGTTTTGAAAGGGACGATCCTCATGCCCACATCCGTTGGTTCAACAAGTTAACCTCAACCATGAAATTCAAAGATGTCCCTCATGAAGCTATTAAGCTAATGCTCTTTCCCTTTGTTTATTTTTAGTTTCTTAAACACGTTTTACTTTTAATAAGTCTTAAATAAAGTTTAGTAGCATAATCAAAACACAAATCATCTTTTAACCTATTCACATCACATAACTCACGGTTTTGAACGACGAGATCCATTCAACCCTCGTTGGGACTACGACCCGAGGTTCTTGCTTTCACTAGCTAGTTTACCTCACATCAGTTTGATAAATTCTACTCAAAAGTAAGAAGCTTTCGCTCCTTATATGAGGATTGTGGCACTGATGCGTACCACAGGGTCCTTTAAGTACAAAGTGCGGGTTGTACACTGTTATGTGTGCACAAGCCGTAGCAATTACAAATCAATTCAAACAAATGAAAATATTGAAATTTTGGTACCGGAAGAATGGGAGCTGAAGTTCATCATTCGGCTATGCATCAAAGTCTGTGAATGTGGATCAGGTCGTCTAAATGTCAAGACCGGAAATGAAGGACGAACACCAATGTAGCTTTCCAACCTTCTGATCTGTTGACGATGGTACAACCTCTCTTCAATGGTATGGACAAAGTTGCGAATCATTCTTCGTCCATTAGCTTTCCACCTTGATTCTCGACCCTCTTTTAACCTCTTCTTCTCATCATCCAACCTTTCTGCCAACCCATCACGACTCTTTGAAGTGTCTCGTCACAAAACTTCTGAATTTCATCGAACCTCATAAGACGAAGTTGATTCTTCTTGTTGAGGTAGATGATTCCAAACGATGGTTGGTGCACGAGATTATACTGAGATAACTCTAGAATTCCAGGAAATATGAGTTGTGGTTTGGTGAGGTTGATGTTGTTTTGATAACTTTCCACGCCTAGTTGAAGATCTTTCACTCTTTCTTGAACTATTAACCGTCTGATGTAGAGAAGTAGAGACGCGATGAAGTTGTATTGAGTTTCCCTTGGGAAGTTAAGCATTTTTCCTTGAACCTTCTCCAAATACATGTCTTCGATGTCATTCAGGTTCAAATCTGGGAAGTCTGCTTCACAAAACCTGTACTTCTTCTCATCCAATCTCTTGACGACGATTTCTTTCAAGAACGTGTAGTTGAATCTTTTATCTTCCACGAGTTCCATGATTGCAACGATACGAAGCGGTTGCTTCACATTTTCACTTGACTTGAGATGTAATCTGTGGGTGTAGCCGAGTTTTCGTTTCCCAGGCCAATGTTGAATACCGAGAAGAGCGTCTCTGTTGTAAGTGACAACTGATTTGCTGAAAATTGGTGCAGTCTCTTCAATATCTGGTAATTCGTATCTGGCAGCTAGAACGGAAATCGTCAGTGAAGATGCGTATCTTTCCTTGGAAGTTTCGTGAGCGTGTTGAACATATTTGAGGTCGTTGTTGAAGAAGTGTCGGTATGGAATCTTGGGTTTCTCAGGAAAGCCTAGAAGTGGCAATGGTTTTGTCCAGTCAGTAAAGTAGGGAGTTTTGTCTTTCTTTTCTGTGTCGGTATTGGATTTAGGGTTGAGCCAGACGAACGTGCCAGATAGTGCGCAGACAATGTTCTCCATGTGGTATTCGAGTTCAACTTTATTCCCTGATCTCTTCTTTAGAAAGTCCATAGCTTCATGGTTGATCCTTTTCAGTTCAGCTTTTGTCAACCTTTCAACTTGAAGTTCCGTTATGATATTTTGAGTCATCTGCAAAGTATTTCCAGGCAGTGGTTCTTCGGCTTCAAGTGGTGGTTGTGCTTTGATCATTTCAGTCAGCCAATCAGATTGAGGAGCTTCTTCCACATCTAACCATGAGAAAGGAGTAGACTTCTTCTTCTTCTTCTTTGACTTTGTGGATTTTCTTTTCTCTTTGGTCTTTGTAGTTGATGATGGACCAACTTGAAATTCGGGAATTTGTGATTCGGGGATTGATGATTCGGGTTCTTCCTGAATGTCAGTTGGTTGAAGCATAAATGGCTCTTCTGACTGAGTTGGACCGGAGCCTGATGCAGGTGCATGTTGCTTTGATGGTGGAGTCTTGGAAGTCTGCTTTGGCTTATGAGAAGACGATGGTCCTTCTAATGTCTTGGATTTCTTGCTTTTGGGATCGGCATCAGGATCATCATCCTTTCTTTGTCTTTTATGTTTGCCAGCGGCTTCCTTGCATGACTCTTTTGAGGCAATAATTTGGAGTGCTCAAACATTGTTGATTCTTCAGGAGTCTTGTCTTCCTTATTTCTGAGCTTAGCAGCTAACAGGGCTTGTAGTTGTTCGGTTGAAAGTTCAGTTGGTGATGGAGGAGCCCTGTCTGTGCGGAGGTAGAAAGGAGTAGACTGAAGCATGCGTTGAATGCTATGCTTGATCCTGGTATTCAACTCTGAACTAATTGGCTCAAGAAGTTCTGACACTGGTGGTTGAGTAATTGCAGCCAGATTTTCGTTAAGGTATTCGGCAGTGTATTCATTGATCATCTTGCTCATATCTGCATGAAGTAGCTTTTGAACCAATCCCGTAGAATCTTGGAGATCCTTGACTTGAGTATTCAAGGTTTTGACCTGTTTTGAGAGCTTTTGAACTTGGTCTTTAAGGTCTCCATCTTGAGGTTGTGTCTCCTTCTTCTTTTGCCTAGCCATAGCAACAGCTCGTCTGATCCTTTGGGATGCTGTCAAAGATGATTTGCTTCCCTTCTTCTTCCTGATTGATTTGTGTTTTAATGTTTTCTCTGTTAGTGGTGGAGATGAATGATGTGATGATGATGATTCGTGGTCAGGTTCTAATGGAGGAGGTGAAGGATCCCTTGGAGGTGTGCCTGAGGGAATCGGAGGATCCTTTGAAGGTGACTGAGATTGTGTGTCGATGAATTGATCGGTGTCGAAGAATTCTTCATCTTTTTCAGACTCTTCACTTGCTTTCTTTTTCAGCTCTTCTTCCTTTTGGACCTGATCAATGAACTCAAGTGTGATGAACTCAGTTTGCTCCTTCTCAGCATCATCCTCTGTAGCTTCCTTCATAATTATGTTCCCTTCTGGATCGCGTTGTTCTGTTTCAGTCTGTGATGAAGGAGGAACTACAGTGCTACTTGAGCCACCCTCTTGTGCCTCTATGTTGAGCGGTCGTTGATGAGGCTGGGGATGTTGGAGATTGAGGAGTGCAGCTTCTCTTAATTCTTTCAAGTGTTGCTTTTCTTCTGCTCTAGGATCGACAATAACGCTTTTTAGTTTGCGTTTGTCGACTAGTGGTTCACCAACTGGTTCATTTGCTTCTTCTTCATCATCTAAATCACCACTGGGTTCATTAATGGTGATCCCTGTTTCTTTCCTTTGTTTCTTCTGAGAAGTTTCCTTGCTTATTTGTTTAGCAAGTTCGAGTCCAGGAAACTCCTCTTCGTCATCCTATACTTTCGATCTTCTTTCAAAGTCTTCTTCGTCATCTGATTCAGAACTGAAATCAGATTCAGTTTCTGTTTCTGACGATGAAGCTGACGGTTCATCTTGAAGAATCTGTTTTGGAGCAGCTTTCCTCGTTGGTCTGGTGGATGGTTTCGGTACAGTTTTAGATTGTTGGGAGGTTGTGGTACTGCTTGTACTTCCTGTCTTGCCACCTCTTCTACTTCAGGTTTGAACAATGGAAGCTGGTTCTTCTTCACCGATGTGACCAACTTGCCCAGCTTGAAAGGCTTTATCATAAATCTTGAAGTTTTGGGTCTTTCGAATCTCTTCATCCAGAAAGTGGTATGGGATTCTCATTCCTTTCGTCCTTGGAACGAACCTGATGGATTTGACGAAGGAGATCCTGAAGTCATTGTTGTAGATGTCTTTGGGTTCTGTTCGATCATGCATTCTTTTGATGAAATCAGGTGTTTTCTCACAGAAGTGTTCGATAAGCATCTTTGTGAACCTAACGAACGAAATCACGGTCCTCTCATGGTCAGTCTGAATGTGATGGATCATGTCGCTCATTATGGATCTGGCGAAGTCAATTGGTTTCATGCTCATCATTCCCCAAAATACTTGTAGGTGCTCCAATCGTGGATGCTCGTGACTACTCCTTCTTTCAGAAATAGATCTGACAATCAACATGTAGAAGGTTCTCCATGGTTGTGGCAGATATTTGACGTTGAACTTTGAAAGTCTGGTGAGTGATTGATTGTCTGGAACATCGTATCCTAGATCAATGAAGTAATCCAGGATTTCAAGTTCGGTCAACATAGGATGAAACTCATTGGGTGTCGGTAACATGAGAACGGTTCGAAGAACATCAAGATCTACTGTGTATTCCTGACGATCCAGCGTGACAGTGAATGATATATCGTCCAAGTTAGGCCGAGCAGTGTACCAGAACTGATGAATGTAGAAGATTGGTACTGATGTAGACTTAGTGAGCATAGGTTTGCACGGATGAGCTAGCAGTATGTCCTTGACAATCTTGCATGTATCTTCTGGAATACTAAGTTTGTTGAAGTCAATGCGTGGATTGTTTTGGTCAATTATAACGTTGTAGTCTGCTGGGACAATTTCACCAAGTGTGATAAGTGGTAGAGCTTGTTCTGGGACAGATTCATTGTGTTGAGCCATTGTGTTCTGAAAGTGTCATGTCATGAAATCAAACATCCAGATTTGTTAGTCATTAGTCCGAGTCCATGTTTGATATTCTAAGACGTACAAGATATACGATGCATTTATGGTCCAGTTAATTAATATGTGATTAGTGACGGTATTATCAATTAACATGTATCTAATAAGACTTAGCAATTAATCATTTAAAGCACAAACGTCTAATGGTAACATGTTCAATAATACAACACAATCACAAGTTAATAAGCCTTATTACATCACATACATTCATGAGGATTCATTCAATTTACATGTTTTCCAAAAGTTACATTCATGTAAATTCTCAAAAAAAATATGTTAAACATGATCTCGAAAATATGACAAACGATGTTCTCTATAAGTATTACTAAGGAGGATCTCGAAAACTTTGATACATGAAAGATCTCGATAATTTTTTATAAGAAAGATCTCAAAAAGTTTGATGAACAAAAGTTCTCGATAATCCTTAGCAAAGGTTCTCGATAACATGGTCTGAAAAGTTCTCGAAACTTTTGAAAGATCTCGAAAATTTTATGATTTCGAAAATCTTAAGATCTCGATAACTTCATTGAGAGATTTCGAAAATTTTCAAAAAAAATTTCAATAACAACAGTTAAGGAAAGATCTCGAAAATTTTCGAAAGATCTTGATTAAGTTATTGAGAAAAGATCTCGAAAATTTTTCTCGAAAAGTTCTTATACAAGAATTTTCGAATTCTTTGAAGACCTACGTTTTCGTAGAAATGTTTGAATCCTTGAATGAGAACCTGTGTATTAAGTGTGAAACAATAATTAGAAACTCATTGAGGCCATCACAAAAGATCTCGAAATCTTTCTAAAACCCTAAGTTATCAAGATCATATTTAACGAGCATACATGGTGTAATATCAATGAAACACATCAATTAACACGTATAGGAACACGTTTTAACAGTTAAATTAGACTCAAGAACATCATAATTAAAAAACCCAATTCGAACATAAACCCTAATTATCTAGAACTTGCGAACGAGATGAATGGAGCAATTAAGTAGCACAAGCATGTTGCAAACACACAAACAAACATATCCCAGCATGAACATTCAAGAAAACAACACCCAAACCCAAAACCCCAATACATACGAAACCCTAGTTTTCGAAATCAATTCAAACGTGTTTGATGTTAAGATAAATTGATGGGGATATGATAAGAATACGTTTAAGAACAAAAGCCCTAAGAATTCTTAACCAAAAACACATGAATCACGTACGAATTGAAATAGCGAAACCCTAGATCTATAAATCAAAATTGCGTGTAATCTAGCCATCAAAAACTTAATTGGTTAAAAACCATTAGTTAAAATAGGCCAAAGATCATTGAGAAACTTACGGTTTGAAGATTTATAGCTCGGATTTGCGAAATGGATCTAGGCCGTGTGATTTGAAAAAGGGTGTGTTTGTTTTTGAATTTTGGATATTATGAAAAACGGGGGGGGTTTTTTTTGGTTATGTTATGAAAACATTTTGAGATTTTGGCAACTTTAGTCCTTGGACTTCATAATAACCAATTAACAAGTCCTAAAACATTAATATTTACCGGTTTGAGATAACGACTGTTAATGGTCAAGACATACTAGGCTAAAAGGAAATAAGAAAAGAGAAAAAAACATGATACGAGAGATAACCTGTAACGTTCCACCATTATTACAAGATAACATCATAATTTTTAGAAATATGCAAGTACACATGTTTGAACAAGATTTTTGAATTTTGAAGAACATTTTCTCCCCCTCAACACTTGGTATGAAAATTTTGAAGTTTTTGATAAACCGAAGTGTTGAAGAAGATTGTGTACATGCATTTGAAAAACATAAAGAATAAAATAAATAAAAATGTAACATCTTTTTGGTATTTTTGAAGATTTTTGATTTTGTATTTTTGTTTTTGTAAAATATATGCAAAAGTGGTTATGGTATTTGACTCAGTTAATTGTTTTCAAGAAAAGATTTTAGATCATCTAGAGTCACACACCTCATACCAATCCGGTGGACCAGTTCAGCGAACCTTGAGGGAGCTAAAGGTTTTGTGAACAAATCTGCCAGTTGGTATTCAGTACCCACAAAATATAACTTTATTGTACCCTTTTCAACATGCTCCTTGATGAAGTGATAACGGAGATCAATGTGCTTAGACTTTGAATGCAGAACCGTGTTGCACGAGATTGCTATCGCACTTTTCGAGTCGCAATACATTGGAATCTTGTTGAATAAGTAACCATAGTCCATTAGTTGTGTACGCATACAAATGACTTGTGCACAACAGGCAGACATGGCAACGTATTCAGCTTCTATTGACGAAAATGAGGTGCAATCCTGCTTCTTTGATTGCCAAGACACGAGTTTGTCTCCAAGAAACTGCAAACCACCAGAAGTACTTTGGCGTGTATCCATACACCCTGCATGATCAGCGTCTGAAAAAGCTATTAGTTAAAAACCGGAATCCTTCGGATACCAGATCCCCAAGTGAATGGTTCCCTTTACGTATCGAAGGATTCTCTTAGCCCCATTGAGGTGACGTTCAGTAGGACTGGACTGATAGCGAGAGCACATAAATACAGCAAATACAATATCCGGTCTAATAGCGGTTAGGTACTTGAGTGACCCAATAATACTATGGTATTTTGTAGGGTCAACTGGTTTCCCATTTGGATCCACATCTAACTTAGTTGTGTTGGCCATGGGAGTATTGTAAGTATCACAACTGCTCATTCCGTGTTTCTTAATTATCTCAAGAGCGTATTTGGACTGATTTAGGAAAATTCCACGGGGTGACTGATGAACATGTAGTCCTAAGAAGAACGTAAGTTCACCCATCATTGACATTTCAAAATTTTGTTTCATTAATCTGGCAAAAGCGTTTGAGTACTTTTTGTTTGTAGAACCAAAAATAATGTCATCGACATATTTGCTATTCAGTACCTACAAAATATAACTCTATTGTACCCTTTTCAACATGCTCCTTGATGAAGTGATAACGGAGATCAATGTGCTTAGACTTTGAATGCAGAACCGTGTTGCACGAGATTTCTATCGCACTTTTCGAGTCGCAATACATTGGAATCTTGTTGAATAAGTAACCATAGTCCATTAGCTGTGTACGCATCCAAATGACTTGTGCACAATAGGCAGACATGGCAACGTATTCAGCTTCTGTTGACGAAAGTGAGGTGCAATCCTGCTTCTTTGATTGCCAAGACACGAGTTTATCTCCAAGAAACTGCAAACCACCAGAAGTACTTTTGCGTGTATCCATACACCCTGCATGATCAGCGTCTGAAAAAGCTATTAGTTCAAAACCGGAATCCTTCGGATACCAGATCCCCAAGTTAATGGTTCCCTTTACGTATCGAAGGATTCTCTTAGCCTCATTGAGGTGACGTTCAGTAGGACTGGACTGATAGCGAGAGCACATAAATATAGCAAATACAATATCCGGTCTACTAGCGGTGAGATACATCAGTGACCCAATAATACTATGGTATTTTGTAGGGTCAACTGGTTTCCCATTTGGATCCGCATCTAACTTAGTTGTGTTGGCCATAGGAGTATTGTAAGTATCACAACTGGTCATTCCATGTTTCTAAATTATCTTAAGAGCATATTTGGACTGATTTAGGAAAATTCCACGGGGTGACTGATGAACATGTAGTCCTAAGAAGAACGTAAGTTCACTCATCATTGACATTTCAAAATTCTGTTTCATTAATCTGGCAAAAGCGTTTGAGTACTTTTTGTTTGTAGAGCCAAAAATAATGTCATTGACATATATTTGCACAATTAAAACATCTTCCCCGTGTTTTTGAATAAACAAAGTTGGATCTAGTAAACCTTTAGTGAAAGAATTAGCAAGCAAGAAAGCAGCAAGTTTATCATACCACGCCCTAGGGGCTTGTTTGAGACCATAGAGAGCCTTCTTAAGTCGGTAGACATGATTTGGGTGCTCTGGGTCGACAAATCCCTCTGGCTGACTAACATATACCTCCTCACGTAATTGACCGTTCAGAAATGCAGTTTTCACATCCATTTGATAAACGACCATGTTTTTGTGAGCAGCGTATGCTAAAAATATTCGAACAGCTTCAAGTCTAGCCACTGGTGTGAAAGATTCCTCAAAGTCAATTCCTTCCTCCTGAGTATATCCTTTAGCTACCAAACGTGATTTGTTACGAATAACGTTGCCTTCTGCATCCAACTTGTTTTTCCAAATCCATTTTAGCCCAATGACATAAAATCCATCCGGTCATTCAACTAATTCCCAAACTTCAAGATGTTTGAATTGGTTGAATTCTTCTTGCATTGATTCAATCCAGTTGTCGTAAGTGAGAGCTTGTTTAATATTTTTAGGTTCTTCATGACAAACGGTTAGAGCATAAATGCAATGTTCGGCATCGGAGTGAAGTTTCTGTCTAGTCATAACTGGAGCTGTTGGATGACCAATAATGTTGACAATTGGGTTGTCACGAGTCCAATGATGTGTTGAAGGGTGAGGGTTATGAAACTGCTGCATATTAGTTGGTTCCAAGTTGCGTGTTGACGACTCAGCAATATCTGAAAGGTTTGAAGTCGGAGCAAATGGATTGAAGAACGCATTTGGATCATAATTCATAGGTTCGGGTATTTGTGGTTGGTTCAGATCTTCAGTTGGGTTTTCGGTGTTGGAAGCGGTTTGTTCTTCTATTGTTGGTGACTCAGTCGGGGGTGCATCGGGTGTTACTATTGTTGTTGTAGTAACCGTTGTATCAGGTACTTGAATATTATCAGGTTGAGCAGCGGAACTAGTGGATACATCTGGTGCACGTGTCTCAAATGAATCATCGAACAAAGGAGAAAACAATGTTTCCAATTCTCGACGAGTTAGTGACAACGGTTCAGCTGAAGAATCTGGAAAGTTTAGACGGTTGGTTGCGGGTCCTAAGCTGTTTTGCTCAGAAGCCATTTCTGTGAGCTCATCGAAATTAGCATGGATAGTCTCCTGAATCTCTCTAGTACGACGGTTGTAGATTCTAAAACCTTTGGAGTTTTCACAATATCCAATGAAGATACCGACGTCAGCCTTTGCCTTAAGCTTTCCAAGATCATCACGATCATTATTCGGATAACAAAGAGATCCAAATACATGAAAGTGTTGTATGTTGGGCTTTCGTTTGTGAACAATTTCATACGGTGTGACTTTATGACGTTTATTGATCATACAACGATTTTGGGTGTAACATGCAGTTGAGACGGCTTCTGCCCAAAGATAATCTGGTAATTGAGCATTAATGAGCATCGTTCGTGCGGCTTCCACTAACGTTCTGTTGCGTCTTTCGACCACTCCATTTTGTTCGGGAGTCCGAGCAATTGATGTTTGATGTTCAATTCCAACTTTCTCAAAGTAGTCACGAAGAGTTTGATTCTTGAATTCAGTTCCATTGTCTGTTCTTACGATTCTAACTGTGTTGCGAAGTTGAACCTGAATTTTCGTGAGAAAGGTGATTATCATCAGATGGAGCTTGATCTTTGCTTCGAAGAAAGTAGACCCAAGTCCATTTGGAGAAGTCATCGACTATCACAAGAATGTATCGTTTCCCATTGATCGTTTGTACTCGCATTGGGCCACATAAATCCATATGAAGTAGTTGAAGAACATGATCAGTACTTGGTTCTGGTTTAGAACTTAGATGTGCACGTTTGCTCTTTCCTTGTTCACAAGCGGGACATAAGTGATCTTTTGCATATCTGAACCTAGGAAGACCGTCAACTAGTTTATGGCGTGCAAGATCAGTCATAGTTTTGAAGTTGAGATGAGACATGCGTTGGTGCCATAACCAGGATTTTGTCGATTCAGACTTTGAAAGTAGACAAACGGGAGAGGAAGCGGTCATGTCGGACATTGAAATTGTATAAAGATTGTTTCCACGTGTGCCGGACATCGATCACCATCACAAAATTGACCAACTGAAAATAGATTGTGACCAAGGCCTTCAACATAATAAACACGACTAATTTCGATATTCCCACTGACATAGTCCCCATACCCCATAATTGCAGCGAAATGATCATTCCCGAATCTGACAGTACCAATGAACTTTGAGACAAAGTTTCTTAACAGTTTGAGATTGCCTGTCATGTGTCAGGAGCATCCGCTATCAACAATCCAGAGAACAATTTGCACCACCTGCATCACATAAAAGATACGACGATGGTACAATGGTAAGGGTGGAACCCGAAGAAGTTATGGGTTCTGTTGGGTTAGAAGCACACATATTAACAATTTTAGGAATCCATTTAAAGTTATGTGTTCTTTGTAACCAACGTTGCCAATTCCAACTAGATTTAGCCTTTTTCATAGTGAATTCGCTAAGTGATGGCATGTTCCTATGGTTATTGTTTGCAACTAGTGGGTGGACTACATCATTCTTAGAAACTACAAAAGGCATAAGTCCTAGCACAGATTTTGAAAGATGAGTGGGCCTAGATTTCCTGCCTGATGTACGTTTCTTAAAACGAGATAAAAGAGAATTCGCAACACATTTAGAATGATCACCAGATAACATACTCTTACGACAAAACACACATGAAGCATTAACATTCAAAGCATTTAAAGGTTCATCATTCGTTACACAACAATTAGGATTACAATTTGCCAAATCAGAATCTAAATCTAGTGCAATATGAGTATTATTCAAAGTCCTAGGGTGTTCTTCTACTTTACAGGCTTTTAGTGTCTCTCTTCTATGTTGCAAAATCCTATTCTTCCTTTTCATACGTTTACGCTTGGATCTGCTAACGGTAGGAGTGGCATCTATTCCTGTAGAAGTGGAAGGATCCATATTAGACTTATGAGTGTGTTGTTCTACATTGGTTATGTCTAATGAGTACATTCCTGGTGCAACTACTTTAGTGTTGACAGATTTTCCTTTTTCAAGTTCACGTATTTTCTCTTTCAACTCAATGATAATGTGCTTTTTATCTTGAATTTCACTTTCGAGCTTTCTGTTTGAATAGAGATAGTTATCTCGACTCTTTTGCCAATAGTCTGTAACTTCTTCCAATTTTGCAATTTCCTTTTCATATTTTGAAATTTGACTTTTTGATTCCTCATTTTCTTTTTGAAAGGATGTGGAAGTGTTAAGACTTTGCATTTTTAGTTCGAAATCAAGACTTTGGTTTTGACACCATTCAAGCTTTTTGTTGACTTGAAATCTCATTAGAAAGTTTGTTTTGCACATCATCATTGTGTTGTCAGAGATGCATGTTTTCATCTTTTAATGTCTCAATTTGTTTAGACAACAACTCAATATCATCACAGTGATCATCAACAAGCACAGAAGTATCAGATTCATAAAGAGAATTCATAATCACATAAATTATATCAGCACTAAGAACATGTTCCAAGAGTCGATCAGCTTCTTTTTGTAAAAATTGATTTCGACGTTTTTGCTTTAAAATTGCTTGTTCAGATTCTTGAAAAACATTCATTATGGTTTTGACTTCCCTGTTAAGTTCCTGTTCCCATTTCTGAGCATATGAATGCAAGCGTTGAAGACTTGGAGAAAATTGTGTTTGTAGCATTTCCCTTCTTTCTTTAGCAACAGGGGAAAGAAAGTTGGCAACAGTAATTTCTGAATTTTTAACAACAGCATCTTCCATTGATTGAATTTCATTTGTGAATGATTTATAGTATCGAAATAAAGGAAAATCAGTTAACATGCTGAGTTTCTTTTGTAAATCGTTGTTATGTTGAAGTGTAGTATCTAAGCATGTTTCATGATTTGCTTTACTTTTGAAGTGATAGAGTTGTGATTTACAATTCTCAAGTGCTTTTGTTAATGCCATATTTTTGTCTCTCAACTTTGCATTCAGTGCTTGACACTGGATATTTTGATTTTGGCTAGTCATTAGTAACATTCTCCATTCAGCGTCTGAATCAGTCAAAGGTTCATGTTGTTCAATTTGATCATTGTTATCATGAGCATTGTGTGTAATTGATTCATCAAATGTAACATCTGGGTTTATTGGATCATCATCAAATAAAACCACTGTGGACATTTGATCAATCACGTCAGTAGGTAACATAGAATCAGATTGAACAACTTGTTCCTCGTGTGAGACAAAAGTAGAAGGAGAACCAATGTCATGTATCAGGCATGGATTAGAATCATATACCTGATACTGATCATCAGTGTCATAGATAGGACTGGAATCACTTACTTGGATTACCTGTGTGTCAGCCATCAGTAGCATAGCATCAATGCCATCTAAGTCATCTTTGACAGAAGCATAAGAGGTGTTGTTAGACACTGTGTGATCAGTCTCAGGAGTAGAGTTGCGTGCTTCATTATGAAGTGCCAAAAGATATGCTTGCAGATAATATGCACTTCCATGAGATTTTCTAGATATCTTATCCACATTAGTAGTATCATCTTCAAGCTTTCCTAGATTTGACAGTGGCGATTCCAGATAGCTATGAAGTGTGATAGGTGGAGCAGGGAGAATGTTTTTAAGAAACTTTCTTTGGAGACATGACTGAAGTAACTGATTCATTCGGAGTTCATGGTATGACAGATGCATGAGTTCAAGACGTTTCCACATTTCATGAGCACTGGCGTCAAAGTCCATTTTAGAGAAGATAGAGTTTGGAAGGCCTAGTATGATGTACCAAACAGCTTGTTGATCAGCATCGTAATGAGCTAGATCAGAACCAGTCAAAGTGTCTTTAGTTTGTTGTTCAATGAACCCAGTTGAGTCAGCAATGAATGTCATTTGATATGGTCCTTGAAGAATGGATTTCAGTATGAGATCAGCTTGTGGACGACCGTTAACCCATTGTAAGAATCGTCATTTCCAAAAAGTGTAGTTACCAGGTAACAACATAGGTGGATTTGTTTCATTACCAAAGTGTAATACATGACGAGGGTCGGTACTGTGACGTGGAGTATAAGGAGAGTTTGAGTACGGTAGTTGAGACATGATGAAAGACTTGTGTGTAAATGGATCTTGTAGAAGGTATAAGTGTTATGCCAATTCTCGAAAACTTTCCCAAGTGTGTTCTCGAAAGTTTGTTGAAGAATATCTCGAAAAACAGTTTAAGTCCAAAGATCTCGAAAATTACCAAAGATCTCGAAAATTATCAAAGATCTCGAAAGTTGCAAGTTTTCGAGAAATTTTAAAGAAAATTTCGAAATCTCTAAGTTTGTGGAAAAAAGCAAAGTTTTCAAAAAAATTAGAAAAGATTTCGAAAATTCCAAAGTTCTCGAAAACAGTAAAGATTTCGAAAAAATTGAAAAAGATCTCGAAAGTTTTCAGATTTTCGAAAAAAATGTTCCAAAATCATCGAAATTATACAAGCTCGATAATATCCAACGAGTCGAAGTGTTTTCTTTCTTATACAAGAGAGAAAAGCACTAAGTAAGCAACAGAAACACCTTAGGAGCACTGAACAAAGATCTCGATAGAAAGGGGTTTAAGGTTCTCGAAAACTAGGCAAAGTTTGGCAGATTTTGTTTTTGTAAAAAGCAAGCCAAAAACACGTTTTTAATCCAAGATTCTTGTACAACTAACCTTAAAATGATGAAATCTTAAAGAAAGTTGCAAACTTGAACTACTTTTCAAAAAGTTAAAAATTCTCGAAAAATAGTACAAATTGTACGAAACTTAATTTTTTTGAAAAATTTTGAGACTTTGTTGGTTGTTTTAGTTTGTAGCACAAGATTTGATGACAAAGATGTGATATAAACACAAAAAAAACAAGAAAGTAGCAAAATTTTTTAAAAAAATAACGAGTAAAAAAGTGTTTATGGGTCGTACAAAACAAAAACAAAATCATACACCTTCTTCTAGCGATTGATACCACCTGTTAGGTCACCATATTGTAAACACAAGTATTGATTTGATAGAAATAAGATGAGAAATAGAGTTTGGTTGATTAGATCAAGTGAGAAGAATAAAAGTGCAAGAGTTTCTTTATGATATTGAAATAACCAACAAGTTACATGATAACATAAGAGTCCTATTTATAGGTGAAGAGTAGGGCAACACTCCTCTCCTCCCTATCTTCTCTATTCGTGGGCTTCTAGGCCCATTGGACGTTTCTTGGACTCTAAATGATTACATGAATAACTTAGATAAACTAGCAACCTATTACATGTTCTGAAATAACCGAGACTTGATAAACGTTGATAAACTTAGATCCTAACAATCTCCCCATAAGGATCGGTTATGAAGGAGTGATATTCGTCACGGTCATTTGAGGTTGCTTGACGTCTTTGTCTTCCGACTTTAGTTGTTGACTTTTATAGCTTCAGACGTCTTCAAAAGATAATAAGTAGAAATGATTCATCGTTCTTTGTTCTTTATCTTTGATGATGTGATAGTGATCAGTTGATGTCGTAATCTGCCATTCGTCACTCTCTTAGATTCCAGTGGATCTGCATCTTTCCGACATGCTCATACATCTTTGACATTTGAAACTTTCATTCGTGAGTAGCTCTCTTTTTATTGATGAAGATTCTTAGTGTTGACGTAGAATCCTTCTTTGAACGTTGCTTTGCTTTAGATCGTTGTCTTATCATTTTGTAGATTCTTTTGGCATGGAATCTATCTTTGACTAAAATGTTGCATGGATCTTTCATGAGAGCTGTCTTATTTGTTGAGATGCAAGTATGAGCATGTGGAAGCTGGTGTTCAGGATGGTGGTTGTACCTGCATTGAAACAGTTAGCATTAATACATCCGGTAGTTACAGGTTCAGAATTAGAATTTGTCAACAACATAGTGTGAAGACTCCTTCTAATCCTTGCCAAAACCCGTTCCTAATTGGATACCCCCTAGAGGGCTTACACAGACATACATACGTACACCCACGATTAGGTGTAGACCGTTTGAAACCATCGAACACACTAAGCGTAATCCACAAGGAATCACCGAAGTGACCTGCTGTCAGGGCTGTTTGATGTTGACCCTGGCAGGATTCCCGTTCAATCATTCGAGAAATACATAAGTAAATCCCTCATAAACGTTCAAGGCAGATTGCTAAGATCTGCGAAGGACTCGATAATTTACACTTAGTGTCCAATGATGCAAGACACTTAGTGTAGAAGTATTTTGTGTTCCTAAGAGATCTTTTATGTTATCTCGTGGCTCTAGACTCGATAAGTGCACATTTGGTTTCCTATGCGGAGGCATGGAGCAGAGGGCCTCCTGTTTCAATATCAACCATCTCTAATAGACGATCGATAGATTACACTGGTTCCCCGTGAGAATGAAACAAACATCTTTTGAGAGATGCCTGAGTGGCTAAGAAGGTTTAGGTGCATTGCGTCACTGGGTCCATGACGTCTTTATCTTCAATACCGGTGTCGCCTTAGCAACGACCAGTAGCATATGAATTAAACCCGGGCGGGCATGACTTGTAATTTTACGTTTTATTTTAATTTGTTGTGTATATCGTAAAATAAAAATATTGACCAAGAAAGAGCTCTTCAAAAGATTATAGTATTAAGTTTTAAAGGAAAACACAGTGCATATACCAATTCTGAAGAACCTCTTCCAGGTCTTTCTTTCCACATTCAATAGTAGTAGTGTCTTCAACATAATGGCTTTGAGGTTTTTTACTCTAACTTGTCCACTCATCCCTTATGTAAGAGCTTGAATCTTTCATTGTTGACTTCTCTATTTTACAATTCGCGGCTCAAAATCGAGTGTCACCGTCCGTGCAACACCTGTCACTCCCAAGTTGGTCCATCCATGCTTATAATGGGGCATGACTTATAAATATCGTTGGCATATTTTTCTATAGCGAAAGAATGGTGGTAAAATTGTTGAAAAGTGTACATGTTGACAGAAAGGGTCGTAAGCTTATGTCATTTCTAAATTTTCTCGCGATAAACTTTGAATTACGACCTTTAGGCAAGCAAAATACGGAGACCACTGAACGGCGAACGCAGCTAAAAATGAGTTGTTGATAATCTTATTAATGGTCAAACCATTAAAATTAAGACTTTTAGCATTAATTAAATGAAGAGCTATATCATCATAAATCCTATATAAACATCTTATATATAGAAACAATTCAGTTGATTTCACATTCATAATAAAAGAACATACTTTTACCAATTGTAGAAATATGATGATATAGCATGTAACTAAGAAAATCATACTGTAACAAACTTGATAAGAAATTGTATAAATAATTGAAAATTTTCTTTCATTTTTTTCTTGTTTTCGAGTTACTATAATGTGTCATTTTACATGTAACTTATAATTGGCTCAGCCCCATTTTGTAACAATGAATTATGTAACTGTGACTAATCTATAAAAAAACATACTTTTCCAAACTTGATAAGAAATTTTATAAATAATTTAAAATTTTCTTTCATTTGATATACCTTTTCATGTTTTCGAGCTTTTTTTTTTTTTTTTTTTTTTTTTTTTTTTTTTTTTTTTTGCAAAAGGTGAATTATATTATCATTCAAACTTTGTACAAATTATAAGTATCATCTGACTTGGGCATACCCAAAACAGCAGCCAAGATACAAAGTAACTTTCAAATACACCAACTATATCAGAATAGATACATTTCAAAATGGAATGCCATGCACTAATAAATCCCCTTAGCACTAACTGCTACAAATATCCATTTTATATTAATCACAAAAGTAGATTTCTTTCACTTTTCATTTCCTCCGGAAACAAATATTGAGTGGCTAGAGTCCTAGAGTAATCTGTTGCAAGAACTTCACATAATCCCCTGAGTAAAACTGACCTAGCTCGAGCTTGTATGTCTTATGTGGCCTCTGTATCAGATACAACACATACTACATTAGCACTACTATAATAATAATAATAATAATAATAATAATAATAATAATAATAATAATAATAATAATAATAATAATATTAAAAAAAAACTAACATAGATTTCCAGCTTCTTGTGAAGATCATACAAAAGCATCAAATGATGAGTCGTACATACCCGATGCGGTTTCGTTGAACGGTTCGTTCCAAAGTAAACATTAACGACATCCACTGCACCTACTAATTACTCTAAATTTAAGCAAAAAAAAAAAAAAAAAAAAAAAAAAAAAAAAAAAAAAAAAAAAACACGTTGTCATTACATCGCATTTAAACATATAATCTTCGGGATGATGGGTTGAAGTACATTCCACTCAATGAGTGCTAAGCAACATTTAACTGAACTACCTTCTTCTGAGAACAAAGATATCATATCCAGCTATTATCAATTTTGAAGCACCTATCACTTCTTCCATATCTGAAAAATACAACTGTAAACGTATCGACAATATAATTGCCTTCTGTCTCAATTTCAAATACCAAATGCATTAGATTAAATCCATTATGACTTAGCCTACTGTTGAGGCGCAAATGTTGTCCATTCAGTAATGGGAGCTCGTGAAAACCATTATTATGTTATAAACTAAGCCGCGGCCACTACATTGTTCAAATTAAAAAAGAAACTATTGGATATTTGTGGTGCAGAATTTTTATTACTACTATACCTGATCTATAAGGTAGCTGACTTCGGACAAATGACTGGATGTCCACACGTGAGGTATGATGTACATTCTCAAATGGGTAACTCGTACCTATGAAAATAATATAGTGTCAAAGGATAAGACGGCATAAAGAACCGTCCATAAGATGTGTAGAAATAATTGGTCCATCAGATGTGTAAAAAACCACATATAATTATTGCACAGGTTGGGTTCAGTGGCTAAAGCAAGTACACCAAGAGTGTCCATCATGAGATTCACCGACAGTAGCTGCAAACAGCCAAAGTATATAAGGTGCTCTGTCACTATTTGTATGTATGTTTGTGTGTGGGTTTAAGGCAGACAGACCTGCACGGCATTTAGTGGGACATCACCTCATTAATGGCTGTGATAACATTGATCACCAGTGCCGTAACATTCGCAGTTAGCTAGAACTGTATGAATTGTTGGATATTTGCATACACGGATCTTCCCCATCGAACAACCTATTTTAGAACAAAACATAAAAAATAAATACTGTAATAAAATTTTACCAGCAGAAATAATATATAATAAAATAAAATACCTTCACACCTGAAGCAAAATTGTCATCTAGCACCCATAGACACCCAATACGCCCTATGGCGTATTCAATGGAAAACAGTCATCACAGAAACTTGAAGGGAAGTTATTAATACTGTATTACCTGGAAGAGAATTTTACATGTCGGATTCCATTAGTGACTGCAATAGTGGAAGTGGAGGAGTGTGTTTGGTTACAAATGGAAGGGACAGATAACTTGACGAAGGGTCTAACTCCATCATGGGGTTCGGTTCAACCGGAGAGGTTACTGCATTTATACTTAATATAAGGTCAGCATGAAATAAGCTTGAGTTAATATGAAAAAGAATGAGATACTAATCCTAAATGTACAAAAGAAAGTGTTCAGTACATATTTTGCCTCATTACTTTTCTATTTATGCAAAAAGACGCAAAAATAAGTTGTGAACACTGTATCTAATATCAAAATGTTTCGTTAATATATGTCTAGAACATACATAATATTCTATCACAAATACTAACAACAAAGAACCAAGTTATAAAGTCAGTCATAATTCATGTTCAGACATCACGGTATTGAATCAGTCACTTCCAATTCTATAAATAGATATTTAGCACATGAACAGATTAGACGTATCGTAAAATGTCACATTTTTTTTGCAAAGGATATAAGACCTAAAGGGGAAAACTGGCTGGTTCAGGTAGCGGGTGAAAATAGGTCTAAGGCTAAAACGGCCCATTTATGGAAAAAGGTTAGTCAGCGGGTGAAAATAGGTCTAAGGCTAAAACGGCCCATTTATGGAAAAAAGTTAGTCAGGTGATCTCCAACTCATTTATGAAAACGGGTTAGATGGGTTCGGTTCAGCCCATTACTTTTGTCCTAATTCTTTTTTACATATTTAATTAACAAAAAGTAATTCAAGTAACCACAAAATCTAATATAAATGGTTCATTGCCTTTTTTGTTCTCAATTAAAATCTATTTAGGAACAACGATTGCATAAGACTTCAGCCGGAAAAAGAACCCAAAAATAAGCTTAAACAAACACCTCTTAAAAGGCCCAAAACAGGTTATTTAGATGGTGTTTTGTATTGTTTTTTTAAGCAGATAAGCAATGTGAAGCGTGACAAAAAAATCTGCCTATTAACTTAGTGTAAACTATATTTTGAAACGAAAACCATACTTGCAGTATAAAGAACCGTATGCAGAAGCAAGGAAAGGCATAACAACCGTAGAATGCTCACCCTCATTATCAGAAATTGTTTCCCGAGGTGGTACGTGTACTGTTCCAGCAGCTGTGTTTGTCGAGATCGATTCACCTACAGCACCAGAAATGTTAATAAACTGTCAAAGGCATGAAAAAGAGCATATATTTGGCTTTAAATTTCCATGTAGTGACATTACAACGTACTTATGGACAGGTGGTGAAGATACCTTTTGCGGGAAGCATTTTCAAAACCCGAATTTCGTGAGCACCCTTCCATCGGTCGTTTGGCTTTCCCTCCAATAAGACGACGCCTACGGTTGGTGTCCCCTGTAACGTGATGTTCCCTGTCAGAAAATCCAATACAACCGGCCCATGATATACGGCTGCACATGGTGTTGTAAGAAAGGTCAATAAGCATTCTGCAAAGTATATCCATGTTACAGCAGTACAATATAGTGAAATGGAGCAATATGCTTACCCTCCAGTTGAAAAGGTTGGCGCTCCAAAAGCACATTGGTAAGGACATGAGAATCTACTTCCATTTGCGCGACCGCGTGTTTCACTTTGGCGTTCACATTCTGTGGGATCGTTTCATTCTGGAAAAAAATAGAGGTGTCACCCCCGCACGGGTAAAGGGGTTATGGCTACAAATGCTACTGCAATAATTTGAAGTATAAATTAACATGTAAAAACTAATGTAGATACAGTGTAAAAGTATTAAACGAAAACTGTAAGATCGTTCAGAACAACATATGTTTACGCAGACCCCTGTGAGTCTTATGTGGAAGACGGGTAACACCCCAACGGGTCACCACACCTTCATAACCCTTACCCTTGGTAACACCAATGATGTCAATCATCTCATCCTTCTGGAAAACAGCATCAATTAGGACCTGCTTCTCAAAAATTCCGTAAGCAAAATCAACCTTTTGGGCAATTGTTCCACCGTTAACTTGGATCTCCATAAGGTGGTCCTTCTTTTGCTTCAATCCTTTCATTTTCATTATCTGTGCAAAAAACAAAAGCATCAAGACTTGCATAAACATAACTTTTTCATCTTGGATAGTGTGTACAATAATTTAAGAACAATTATTTACTTGAGTGTGAGCCAAAACTCTGATGATAGTTCCGTACTTCTTCATCTTCTCCAACTGGGATTGGATGTCTTTATTTCCTTCATCAGATTCAAACCTCTTGGAGTACTTAGCAAAAGCCTTCTTGGACTTGCATTAGTTCATGTAGAATCTTCTCTTCACGTCTTCACTCAAATGTTGAGCCCTGACGGTGTTCAAAGATTGAAGACCACGTGGGGTCTTGACATAAGCTACACACCAACGACCACCATGGGAGGGGTCTCAATGGTGGCAACAGCCTCACATGTTTCCTTTTTGTGAAGCTCTGTCGTTCGAAAAGAAACACATGTGGTCAGCAAATAAACGTTTGATACAATAAATTAACACAAAATCTAAAAAATGCAATTGATTATTTAAAACAACATACTTGACCCGGGCTTCACGACCTCTCTGACGATATGGGTCATACCAACCTTGTAACCCAAGAAAGCAGTTAGCTTGCATGGTTTGGTTGGGTCATCTTTGGGGAAAGCCTTCACAGCAACACAAATTTTGCACAAAAAAGAATGATAGGTAGCTTTATTTCTTGCAATCTAATAAAAAAAATTACGATGATAAAAAAAAACCGACGTATTCAAAACTTAATTGTACAATAAATGATAGTAATTCACAACAGATACTACTTTACGTTAAAAAGGACAGTCTACTTCGGTAAATTCAAAACACCTTAACTTATTAACTTATTAACCCATGTCTTTTTTGACCATTTAGTAACATAAGCTAAACAAAACACTTGAGCTTATTAATAAGCTAATGAAAAAACTAAACCAAACACATCAAACTCCAGCTTAACTAAACATACCTACGAATTGCTTCATTCAGACACGTGTTAACATTCTGTAAAGTTATACTTCTTTAGACAGTTTTTAACATCAGAATATTTTGTGAAATTTTGGAACTGACCCATTTGAACTCATATCAAAAGATAATTTGTTTTGACCTTTTACCCAACCTAATTGACCCGCTCATTTGGCCACCTTTATACTAAACATTATCCTCATAACGTTAAGATTAAAAAAAATCCAGGTTGGAAACACACCTCACATCAGGCCGAAGTATCCATCATCACAGATGGTCTAGCTGGAGCTGGTGGTATTGGAAGGACCTGCAGGATCATCCAATCTGGACATGCATATTTAGGGTCCAAGCCCAACAACAAACAGTCATCATTACCAAGTAAGTTTTCAATTTTTCTTGTATCAACCAAAATTCTTCAGGTGAAATAAATTATTGAAATAACTGAAACTGATCTAAATACATCGACTCGGCGGGGATGGAAATAATTGGCTGGTTGTGTAGCAGGCCAAATGAGTACAGGTAAAAACTGGTAAGTTTATGAGATCGAGAGATATTTTCATATTTTCGTATAAACTCATATGATTAGACTATTTTAATGAATTTCCCTAATATTATTACCTCTTCCCACCTTGGAATCCAGTTTTTCAATCTCAAATCGATAACATCATGATCCATAAACCTCATACATGGGTCCAGCTGTTGGTTGTTTGATTGCTCATTGAGTCGGCTAAAGTAAAGATCATTAATTCGCTTTGACTTTGGTCCCTCCCCATTGCAAATTCAGTGCCATTCTTGTGGTGTTTACATTTGTGAAAATATTAGAGCGTTTGGCCGCTGTACTCAATCTGGCAAAAGAAAGGAATAATAATCTGTCATGAAAGCAAATTATGCACCTAGAACCCCCTTTATCCTCACGCGGCTTTTTTCTGGATCCTTGAGAAGCAGACCTGTCAAGTTGTTTCAGAAAGCTTAACTCCTCTTTTAGTTTTGCAAGGCTGAGTATATAAGAGATAAATCATTATGTAAATAACACTTATATAGATTACAGAACTTAACTATAGCATGCGAGTTCATACACACACATACCTCAGCTCTGAGTTTTCTTTTCATGATCCATATTATACGCATTCAGCACTTTCTCAACTTCCTGACTAAACCAATTTCTCAAAGTTTTGATCTAAAATGTGTTATAGAGTTAGCATCTTTTTAATATTGACACTAAACATTCGCCAATCTGGAAAAGATAGATAATAAATAATGAAGTTACGAAAAGTAAAAACATGTTGTGGAAAAAAAAAGTAACATTGAGATAAAGTTTTACTTCTGCTTTCCTTTTGCGCGTTAAGCTTACGTGATTCAAGCAACTCTTTTAGCTTTTTAGTAGCTCTTGCAGCTCCTTATGATTTCCTTTGAATAACCTGCAGTTGACCAAATTAAACTATCATTTATGAGTTTACTTTTTAAAGCTAATCCAAAATCAATTCAGATACAAAAGTACATTATAAGTTACTTGTGTTTGGTTTTATATAGAGCATTCAATTTGTTCAATTCAAATTCATTCTTCCTGCTATCCTTTTTTACCTAATTAAAAAAAATACAAATAATTAGTTTACATACATATGAATCAAATCATAATTTCGTACAATAAAAGGTAAAGTTTGATATTATACCTGCATCAATTGCTTCTCGTGATTGGCCTTCCATTGCCAAAACAGCTCGTCCTCCTGTTTCACCTTCTGTTGTTGTAGTTGAACCTGTAACGAAACAATAAAATGTTATTAGAAAACAATATAAATTACATAAATATGTAAAAATTGATAGCTGTTCAATATTACCTTTTGGGACTTCATAATACGTATATGATCTTGCACTTTATTCATGGCATCAGCTTTTTCCTTGTACTTTGATTTTAAACGGCTAGCTGAAACCAAACTATTGAGGGTACTCGTACTCCCTATCTTTTTTTTAACTATCGTTTACCAGTTAGCATGGTACTGTTCTTAGAAGTCAGTTTTTCACTTTTTTGGATATGTAGTTATCAAGACTGTTATGTAGCTATGAAAGACTTTTTTATTAAGTTTTATATTTTTTCTTCTTTTACATTCAATAAAAAATCAGTGAGTGTGCCCAGTACCAAACAAATCATAGGGGGTGTTTGTATAATAAGCCTAGCCAAAAGAGTATTTGCCTTGATATGATTGCAATATTTGTTCATATTGAAAATAAGTTGTCCTAAGATATCATACAGTATCAACTAAACTCTGATAATGAGCTAATGTTTCAAACCTACATGACAATTATCGGTAAAATCTTAGCGTAATGTATGTGAAGTGTTATACAATGATGAAGGAGAAGATATGCCACTGTGGCATTTGATGATAATAGTGTATATTCATACCGTGGATGCAAACGCGGTATTTTTGATTTAATGCCAGGATGTCTAATCTTTATTTAAGGATAGTAAGTGCAATCATGGAGATTACTCATAAAAGTTTACTAATAAAGTAACAAAACATCGTTATAACCGATAGTGAAAGGTTACTAAAAAACTAATTTCAAGCTGAAATTCCAGCACAGTGGGGGCAAATGCCAATGTACGGCTAGCTTTAAGAACAAATATGTGGAAATGTGTGAGACGGATGCAGCCCCAGCAAACATAAGCTTGAAAGAAACAGTACCGAGGCAAAGATCTGACATTCGCAATACCTAAAGAACCATGATTTATGAGTATCAAATTACTTGTAGACTATCACACAAAACAATTGTGATCACATCACTAATCAAAGCATTTCATTAACCGTCTCGTGAAGTTGAATGTGTAATTGGTTAATCTATTGTTTCTGAGATCAGCATACCAGTCAAAAACACAAGTAAACAACCAGATAACCAATAACAGAACCAAAGGGATTAGCAAGTGTAGACTATGTTAAAAACACAAGTAGGGACTGTTAGTAACTCATGTGTACTAATGAAATGTATTAAGTTTTCCCAAGGATTCTCAGGTTCCTGATACCTTGAAGCTCGGTCATCCATTTTTTACTCTGTCCAAAAGTTGTGATATTGACTTACCATTGACACCTTACACTCGCATTCCTTTTGGTACTGTGGTAGGTTAACACCTTGTACTCGTATTCATTTTGGTTGGTGAAGGTGTTATTTATTTTCATCATTTAATCTACTCTTTTTGTGTATAAAATATAGCATTACTTTTTACATACAACACCCAAACCGCTTTTTTTCCAGTTTATCATCTTATAACCAAATGGCTTTTGAAATTACAATTTTTCATTACATTTTGTTTGACAACTTCTTCAGACCACATACCAAAATGACTGTTAGTAACTCATGTGTACTGTGGTAGGTTGTAATGTATTACTTATGTTAGGTCACCATATTGTAAACACAAGTATAGATTTGGTAGAAATGAGATGAGAAATAGAGTTTGGTTGATTATAACAAATATGAAGAATAAAAGTGCAAGAGTTTCTTAAATGTATTGAAATAACCAACAAGAGAATGGGATACATAGATGTCCTATTTATAGGATGGGAGCTAGGGCAACACGCCTACTCCTTCCCTTCTCTTAAACGTTTGGGCTTTAGGCCCGTTGGACGAGTATTGGACTCATCCTTAATTGTTACATATTTAATCAACTTAGCAACCTATTACAAATGTTGAAATAACCGAGACTTGACTAAAATATAGAAAAACTTAGGTTCTAACAATCTCCCCCTAAGGATCGGTTGTTGAAGAAGTGATGTTCAGTCACAGTCATTTGAGGTTGCTGGACGTCTTGGTACTTTGACTTTTGTTGTGGCATTCATGGCTTTAGACGTCCTCAAAGATGATTATGTAGAAATGATTCATTGTTCTTAGTTCTTAACAATCT